>NMUG010007353.1:0-12113 GCA_002855965.1 Monotropa hypopitys
ATGAATTTTACGACTACACATGCAAATCCACATGAAATACACCAAAATCTCTTCAATATATACAATATATTTCAAGGATTCCATAGATATACATACTATGAACAACACACACATATGGGTTAATGCACTATATCCCCAAATCAAATCATGTAGTTTAAGAAAAAAAATCCAAAGAAAGATTAATTGATTCGTGCAATTTCTCTCAAGGATTCCATAGATCTACAAACTATGGACACCACATACATACACATGGTTTCGAACTCCAAATCCTTTAATAAACACATAGATTTAGATGAAGAATCCAAAGAGCACTAAATGATTTAAAAATGTTATCGAATATAGTGATCAATACGAACAAAATATGCCACAAACCCGCCAAAATGATCTTCAAACCTCTTTGATTTTCCTCAAACCAGTCACTTTCTCTCTATATATCTCTAGAGCCTCTTGCTCTAGGTTATGAGTAAAAATGGATGCTAATACAAATCTATCTAACCCTAATACATTATTAGGGATTTTAATAACCATCTAATTACATAAAAAAATGTCTAAAATTCCCTTACAAACATTAAACCTCGAAATCTTGAATTTTTGCTACCAAAATCCAGATATCGATATCACAACACACTGATGAAAATTCCATAAAGAATAGACTAGAATGATATCGATATCACACCTTCCCAGATATTGAATCATGCTCTTAATATCGATATCCCCATCTGCCTGATATCGGTATCCCAATTTGCTATTAAACCTCCACAATTCATGCTCCTCACCAGATATCGATATCATAACTACTATGATATCAGTATCATAGCTCTCTGGACAAACTCCATAGGAAAAACTCCACACTAGATATCGATATCATGACTACCATGATAGCGATATCATGACCCACTAGACAAAAATCCTGAAAATAGCTATACATGATACCGATATCCCACCAAGGTGCTATTATCGATATCTAGGCCACAGAAAATGAAATTTGTTCCAAATTAATAATCTCACACTAAATCTGTAAGGTTTGACTCCTACAAACCGATCATCTCACAAATGCTATTAGCCTCAAACATAACTGTTACACTCCAGAAAATTTTAATTAATTTCCTTATATCTTCTTCGGGGTTTTATATTCCATTTGGTGGAATTCGTTTATAATCCAATCGAAGATTTGGTGAATGACCTCCCCGGGACCCACATTTTAGGATTGAAAATGTTTAGGAGGTTTGAGATTATATTCGATAGTGTTTGACAATGTTCGGGTGATTGCCACGATGTTTGACAATCACATTATCTTATTTAAGCAAAATCTTGCTTCAAATCCCCATTCTTTTATCCATATATCGAAATATAGAAGTCCCTCCCTTATGTCTCATTTCGACATGGCCAAGCCTCTGTTGGCCCAATGCACAATTTCATTTCGATATAGGGACTCCCTTACCCCTCTTGCATTTCGATATGAGGTTCCCCTGCCTCTCCTTCATTTCGATATACAAATTTCTCTTTCTCCTGTATATCGAAATTCAAGGCATTTCGATATGCACCGTTCCTTGCTACATTTCGATATAGGGATATGCCTGGTCCTTTTTGCATTTCAATATAACACTTTTTCTGTTCGAATTTCTTTAATGCACATTTCGATATGCTTTCCTTATTTCGATATATGCTTCCTTGCATTTCGATATGCATTCTTGCATATCGAAATGCATCCTTTATGAAGTGGTGCAGTGGAGTTTGCATTTCAATATGCACTGAGTGCATATCGAAATGCACATACCGTTGGAGATGATCCGAGAGCTTTGTATATCGATATGCAAGGCTTATGCATATCGATATGCAGTGCATTTGGGACTTGCCTAGTGTGTGTGTATTTCGATATATGCATTAGGCATATATCGAAATACACTTATCGGCAAAGTTTTGGGGATTTAAATTAGGGGTATTTTAGTCCTTTCTCGGGCTTATGACTATGTAATCGTTAGGTGTATCACATCTATGGTGTGTGTGTACAGTGCAAGTGTACTTTGTGTTGTGATCAGTGTGTGTGTACAGATTCGGTGTGTGGTTGTGTTCTATGTGTGCACTGTGTGCTATGTCTAGGTATGGGTTAATGGCTGTGTTGGTTTGTGTAGATGGTGTATTCGCGGTGTGTGCGTGTACCGTGTATGGCTATGCGAGGGTGTATTTGTAGGTGTTTGGGTGAATTTGTGGTGGTGTGTCCTGTGTGTCGCGAATGTGCGGTTATTGTGTGTATTGGGTAGTAAGTGTGTAGGTGGTGTCCGTTAGCGCGTGTTTTTGTTAGCGTGTATGCAATTATATACGCACATATTCTTAGCATATTCGTTATTGTGCATACAGTGGCGTTGTGCTATGGTGGTTGGTGGTGATCGGGAAAGAGCGACGCAGACCCAGTTCCACGATTCAAACCAAACTGAATTAAATCGAGGTAAATTAAATTCAGTTACATTTAATTAATTTGTGAAGCATTTAGGAGATTATAATTATAATTAATAATAAAAATGGAGATCGAAAGGGTATTTAAAAGGAAAAATCATACGCATAATGATTATTAAAATAGAATTCGATGAATAACGTATTTATAATCGTATTTGTATATTATTGGGGCCAATGAAGCCATCATTTTCAGTGTCGCGCAAGGACAAGATTCAAGTAAATAAGTAGGTCGAGTAGGTCACTGCAATTTTCAGGTGAGTATTTATAGAATTGTATAGTTTAGAGTATTTAGGATATTTTTTATATTAGAAACTATTTAGAAATTCTTAAAACGTGTTTGAGAAACAAAGAAAAATTCATGGATCAATAATAAGTTTGAAAACAAAAAAGAAATGGATTCTAAAAAAGGTTTGAATAGACGAAATTGAAAAAGAATAAGATGTTTTAAATGAGCTTTGACATAATTGAATAAAAAGAGATTTTGTTAAGAGTTATGGTTCAAAAGAAAATATATGAGTTTTATGAAATTTAAGAATAAAAGAAAAGAGAATAATAAATTTAAAGAGAAGAATATTCAAAAGGAAATGAGTTTTGTCATTAATAAGAAGAAGAGATTTGGGGGAAAAGAATGAGAAATAAGAATTTATAAAGAGAAAGATATTGAGAAATATTATGGGATTTTATTATAAATAAAAGAAAATTATTTTATGGAAAAGAATTGAGAAAAAGGAACGAGGTTTACATATGTTGGGGGGTAAGCCTTTCTTGCGGTGGTTTGCTACTGTCAACGGCGGAGATGAGCGGATGGACCTAGCTGCACGGGAAACAAATGTTAGGCTACCTGCGGCGTCGCTGGTGGACCCTCCGATGGCAAAGTCAGCAAAGGAATGAGAGAGGAAGTATTTTGGCAGAGCTTGGGCTAAAGTGAGAGTGTGTACCTATGCATTGAATGCTCCTCTCTATATATAGAACATCGGAGAGTGGGAGACATGCGCTTCGGCGCGGGTGAACTGGTGTGGCAGGTCATGGGGCAGTGCGACTGTCTCCTCTGTGCGTCTGAGCGTGTGGCCGACCAGTCGGCCCCGACAGTGTCAGGCGGCGGCGCCTGACAGCATTGGGTGGCAGAAAAGCTGACAGAGCATGCCTGACATTCTGTGGGAATCACGGAAAAGCTGATTCTGTGTCAGGCGTGTGTCTGCCATGTGCGCAAAACCCGGGATGCTGCCCCGAGGGAATCTTCAATGTGAACAAGGCACTTTGTCCTGTCTGGTCGAAGCGAGCTGCTTCGGCGTTGCTTGTTGTAGACCGGGCCATCCTGGGCTAAGAGACCTCTGCACAGAAGTGATCCCAAGGGAGCCTCTAATCGTCGGCCATCGCTCTGCTCGGTCGCGTGACCCTGCTTTCATGCTTCTTCAGCTAGGCACCTCCTCTGGGCTTTGAGTCTCCGGGCCGGAGAGAGCCCCAGAGAGGCCCCGTCATCGGCTGAGCTCTGTTCGGCCGTCTGTTGGCTAGCCTGCGCTGTGGTCCTCCTAGAGGATGTCACGGCTCCGGCCTCCTGAGAGTTCGGCCCCCAACAATAGCCCCTCAACCCCTTTGGCCAGGCATTTTGGCCGAAGCGGGGTTGACTCGGTGCCGATAGGTTGTGTAGGTGCCGAAGGGAGGAGCGTCGGACCACTGATTTGACTTGAGATTTGGCCCCCTGACAGCATTTAATAAACCGTCATTATGACATTGATGACGCGTCACGTTCTGGGGAGATGGCGCGTCTGACATGACATCACGCGGATAGGTGTCGCGTCATTGGACGCCGTGCGCTTGATCTGGCGGTTGGGGAGCCTTACGTGTCATGCTGCGGTTGGCTGAAGCTGTGGCTGATGGGACAGCGTGCAGACGCGTTGTCGGGCATGCAGCGCTGGCACAACTTCCGAGGCAGCGCAATCATTGCGGGCGCGGGGTGACCGTTTGGACCGGCTCGGCCGGTTACCCGGTTTTGGACTCCAGGTCTCCCCTATAAATAGGGGACTTAGGGCTTCTGGCAAATCCCATTTTCCCCTGCTCTCTCTCTCTCTAGACGATCTTCGGCCACCGTGCGTTTGTTCTCGGCGACCCTCGTTCCAGCCTTTCTCTTTCTTCTTTCACAGCTCTCCAGCCCCTCTCTGCCTTCCAGGTATTCGCCTCATCCTTCTCTGTGCATTTATGGTTGCCGTTTTCATGCTTTCCAGTCGATTTAGCGACTGCTGGGGTTGGAGGTTTGATCTTCCGCCATTGTTGTGGCCTGGAAGCTCCCTGCGAGTTTCTGGGCTGTAGAGGTAGGAGATGAACATCCATCCTTCCTTAAGCCGTGCCGAACTGGCCTTGGCTATTGGTTGAAGGCCAAGCCAATGGTTTCTTTGCGCTTCACCGCATAGGTTGATGCCGGACCGAACAACGGTGCCCTCTTGTTTGTGTTTTTTTCAGATCCAACTATGGCTCCGAAGCGACGGTCCGACAAGTTCAGGCAGTACCTGGACACTCCTGAGGACCTCCAGCACTTCCGCGAGGAGTACGAGATCCTGGCTGACGTGCACATACTGCTTGCCCCCGTCGGCCACAAAGAACAGGGACCACATCACATTCTCGTGCCAGTCGTTGCTATTGTTAAGGGGGAGTACGGTTCCCCTTTCATCCTATCATCACCCAATTCTTCGGTGCGCTCGGCATCACTCCGTTCCAAGTAACGGTAAATGTCTTTAGATTCCTGCTGGGAGTGGCCAAGTTGAATGAGTCTCTTCCACGGCCGAGCCGACTCACCTTCCCAGACATCTTCGGCTGCTACTACGTCGGCTACAACTAGAAATCAAAGAAGTACTATCTAGGCCGGAGACCTGGTCAGACCAGCCTGATTTCCGGTTTACCAGACTCATACAAGTATGCTGACGACGTCATGATTGTCTCTGGCCGTTTCTTCACTCCACTTCACCATGGGTCGGGGATTGTGTATACCGTGCCGTTCTTAGAGGGTGTCCCTAGTAAGCTCTGCTCCTTCGGCCAAAGTTTCTTCTTTCAGTTTGATTTTTGACTGTCTTCTTTCTATGCAGACGTTGGGCCCCTCAGCGGTTTGAAGAATGTCGCCGACGCTGACAGGGTAAAGGCTTTTTATGCTTTGTCAGAAGCTAGATGCTGGGCCCCAACACTGTTGGAGTACACTCCCTTCTACACCCATATGCTTTGGCCGCAACCTTCCCCGGCCGAGACATCTGCTAGGCGCTCAACCGAGCCCTCTGCTTCACATTCGGCCGAGCCTTCCGCTACACCGCCAGCCGAAACATCTGCTTCGCCGTCTGTCGAGGAGGTAGACATGGGACCCGTAAAGGTGATCAACCTCGAGGACGACTTCCTGGCCGACGAGATGGAGGGCTTTGACGTTGAGCCCGTGGTGACAATTCTGAAGGAGACGCCGGCAAAAAGTCATGCCGATGATATTATGGACAGTCTGCAGAGAGCCCGTCGGGAGAAGAGGCCCCGGACTGATGCGGACGTGCAATCGACCGAGCACTCTTCGGCTGCTATGGAGAAGAGTCCTGTCCAGGATCCCGCGGCGAAGGAGACGGCGGCATCCTCCCAGAAGGAGGTAATTCCATTTGAGCCGGAGCTCTCCTACGAGGGAATTGCTTCCGAGATGGGGGACACGCTGGACGAGCGCCCCGGCTTGGCGCTGGCTCTGGCCCAGACCTTCACTCTGCCGAGGGAGATGGAGCACCTTCACAAGGGCCCCCGGTCCTGTTTTCGCAGGATGATGTATTACAGCGCAATGGTAAGCACAACTGTCATGAATTTGTTGAACTTGTTTCCTTTGATATTTGCGTTGGTAACTTGTCTTTTTGCAGATGATGCACGCTGCCGCCAGCATGGATCAGCGCCTCGGCCAGAAACAGGCTGCACGAAAGCTGTCCGACAAGGCGGCGGAGGAGAAGCTTGCTGAGGCCCAAGGGTCCATGGCCGCGCTGGAGGAGAAGAACAAGCAGATCCTGGCGACGGTCGAGATCAACGTGGCAGAGCTGACCGCCAAAAATGCTCGGCTCGAGGACCTCCAGGCTGAGAACCTCCGGCTGAAGGCGGAGATGGAGGAGGTGCAGAAGAGAGCAGCTGACAAGGCGGAGGAGGAGTATGGCAGGGGGTATGAAGAGGCGGCAGCCGAGTGCCGTAGTCAATTGGGAAGGCTGAAGGAGAAGGTTTTCCGAAAGGGATGGGTCAATGCCAAGGTCGCTTTGGGGGCCGAGGACAGTGCTGAGGACGTGGGGGAGATTCCTGAAATGAAGAAATCCAAGGCTGGAGCTTGGCTTTTCTCTGCTCCAACGGCCTCTTCTGTTGCCGTGACGGGGGTTGCAACTCCGGCCGCTGGGACTGGCGCCGTTGTGGCTGATGCTCCTGCTGGGACCGAGGCACCCGTAACTGGAGCTGTCGGTTCCACCCAGCCAACTACTTGACCATCCTTGCGCTCCTTTATTGTAATTTGCTTTCTGTTTTTTGTTTGGGTCGAGCCGACCTGTGGCCTGTCCTTTTTCGAATTAATGAATATTTGAACTTTTGCCTCAAATTTCTTTGCCTGCTCGGCTACTTGCATAGTGTATCCTTCTTCCCCCAGCTGAGAAAAAGGGTTCGGTCAGCCAAAGCTTTGCCCTCGGCTTGATGCTAAACTTTGATTTCATTGCTGTTTGTTGATTGCTTCGGTACTGCACCGTAGCAACCCTTGTACATTTTTCAGATGAATGCAAACTTTTTGAGGGGACCTTTGGCGATATGGCGCCGAAGGGCTGTAAGTCTCCTCGGCAAAGCCACCGAGGAGCCACATGCACGTTTTGTAGATAAACAGAAACTAGGAGCTGCTTCGGTGATATAGCGCCGAAGAGCTGTAAGCTTCATCGGCAAAGCCACCGAGGATCTGCATGCACGTTTTGTAGATAAATGACAACTAGGAGATGCTTCGGTGATATAGCGCCGAAGAGATGTAATCTTCCTCGGCAAAGCCACCGAGGAGCTGCATGCACGTTTTGTAGATAAACGGCAACTAGGAGCTGCTTTGGTAATTTAGTACCAAAGCAAAAGATAACAAATTTTGCGCAAGAATTTTGAAAATCAGACTTTCATTGATTGAGGGCTTAGGCCAAATTTACAGAGTCAGTGGTAGTACAATCTCAGATTTGTAGCATTCCACGGCCTTGGGATTGGGGTGTCGTCCAGGTCTTCAAGCCGATAAGCCCCGGTCCCTGCATGACCGGTCACCCTATACGGTCCTTCCCAGTTTGGACCTAGCTTGCCGTCTGAGCTTTTCTTCTTGTTTCCCACCACTTTTCTCAGGACAAGATCATCAACTTTGAATGCCCTGGGCCGGACTGTTCGTGAAAAGTTTCTGGCTACTCCTTGCTGGTAGGCGGGTAGTCTGATCCTAGCCGAGTCTCTTCTTTCTTCGGTCAGGTCCAGGTCCTTTTCAATTGCTGCGTTGTTCGTGGTTTGGTCAAATCCTTCGGTTCTGATTGTTGGCAGCCCGACTTCTAGTGGGATGACTGCTTCCATGCCGAAGGCTAGAGAGAACGGAGTTTGCCCTGTGGAGCGCCGAGGGGTCGTTCGGTAAGCCCACAGAACACTGAGAAGCTCTTCGGCCCATTTTCCCTTGGCTGCTTGAAGTCTTCTTTTGATTCCGCTGCCGATGGTTTTATTTGAAGCTTCGGCTTGACCGTTACCTTGCGGATAATGAGGGGTGGAGTTGTAAAACTTGATTCTGTGCTCGGCACAGAAGTTGGTGAAGAGGTCCCCCACGAACTGAGTGCCGTTATCCGAGATGAAGGCGTAGGGGATGCCGAAGCGGGAGACAATATTCTTCCAGGCAAATCTCTTCACATCCTTGTCTTCTATAGTAACCAACGGCTCGACTTCAACCCACTTGGAGAAGTAGTCTGTTGCTGTAATCAAAAATTTGAAGCCTCCTGGTGCCGTAGGGAGCTTGCCGATGATATCCAAGCCCCATTGAGCGAAGGGCCATGGACTGGTCAATGGTGTGAGCTCTTCGGCAGGTTGTCTGATGATCGGGGAGAACTGTTGGCAAGAATCACACTTTTTCACTATCTGCTCCCCGTCTTCCATCATCTTCGGCCACCAGTACCCTTGTGAGATAGCTCGGTGCGCTATTGATCTTCCCCCGGTGTGTGCCCCGCAGCTGCCGGCATGAAGCTCCTGCAATACTCCTTCCACCAATGTTGGGTGCACACAAAGGAGGTACGGTCCAGAGAATGACCGTCTGTACAACTTGTCCTGAGGGCCAGGCCAAAACCGTGCTGACTTGTGCATGATTCGGTGGGCTTCCCTCTTGTCTTCTGCGAGTGAGCCGTCCTTCAGAAATGAAATGATTGGGTCCATCCAGCTGGGACCCTGGCTGATGAAGAGGACGGCTTGCTGCTTCGGTGCTTCAATGCTCGGCTGATCTAGGCTTTGGACGCTGACCGTCCTCTGCTCTCTGACTTATGCTGCTGAGGCTATTCCGGCCAGAGCGTCGGCATGGGCGTTCTGTTCCCTACCGACTCGCTGAATTTGAATGTGATTGAATAGCCCCATTCTTTCTTTGACTCTCTGCATATATCTTCCCATTCGCTCGTCTCGGCACTCGTAGTCACCGTTGACCTGGTTGACCACGAGCTGAGAGTCGCTGTAAATATTGATGCTCCGAATCTCCAGCTCCTCGTCAGCTTTCAGTCCGGCCAGAAGTGCTTCATACTCTGCCTCATTGTTGGAGGCGCTAAAGTTGAGCCGAAGGGAATGTTCATGAGTGATGTCCTCAGGAGAAATGAGGACAACTCCGGCTCCGTTCCCTCAGCAGTTTGATGCTCCGTCGACGAACATTCTCCATGAGTCCTGATTTTGCAGCGACTCCGGCAGAACTTGTTCGGCAAGGACCTTGTCGGCCTGAGGATCCTCTGACCGAGGAGAGAATTCTGCAAGGAAATCGGCTAGGATTTGACCTTTGATGGCTGTCTTGGGTTGGAACTTGATGTCAAAGTTTGCCAATTCCACAACCCACTTGGTGAGTCGGCCAGAGAGATCGGCGCGTTTAAGCAACGCCCGAAGAGGGAACTCGGTCAAGACAACAATAGTATGTGCCTGGAAATACGGTGCCAGTTTCCTGGAAGCAATAACCAAAGCATACGTGAGTTTTTCAAGAGGAAGGTACCTGGTCTCGGCGCTGATGAGAGATTTGCTAGAGAAGTAGACCGGCTGCTGCTCAAGCCCTTCTTGCCAAACCAGTGCTGAGCTGACGGCATGTGGAGTGACGGCCAGGTATAGGTATAACTCTTCCCCTGCATTGGTTTGGCAAGCAGGGGAGCCGAAGAGAGGTATTCTTTGAGATTGTCGAGGGCCTCCCTGCACTGATCAGTCCATAAAAAATGTCTTCGGCTATTTTTCTTCAATACCTCATAAAATGGCTGGCATTTGTCCGAGGATCTACTGATGAACCGGTTGAAGGCTGCGGCCATACCTGCAAGCTTCTGCACCTCTTTTAGAGTCCTTGGCTCTTCAATCTTCTGGATGACCGAGATCTGAGAGGGGTCGGCCTCAATGCCTCGACGCGTGATAAGTTAGCCCAGAAATTTCCCTGAGCTAACTCCAAAGGCACACTTCGAAGCGTTGAGCCGGAGCTTGTGCTTCTTCAATATATCAAATACCTTCTGAAGATCTTCCAGGTGGTTTGCTTCGGCCTTGCTCTTGACCACCATATCATCTATGTAGGCCTCCATTATGTCACTGAGCTGAGAGCTGAACATCTTCGTGACCATCCTTTGATAAGTCACTCCGGCATTCTTCAGGCCGAAGGGCATCACCCGGTAGCAGAACAGCCCCCTTGGAGTAATGAACGCTGTTTTCTCCTGATCTGGGCCGAACATGGCTATCTGATCGTACCCTCGGTAAGCATCCATGAAGCTCAGCCTGGGGTGCCCGGCCGTTACGTCGACCAGCTGATCAATCCTCGGCACAGGAAAGCTGTCTTTGGGGCAAGCTTCATTGAGGTTAGTGTAATCAACACAAACCCTCCACTTGCCAGTCTTCTTTTTGACCACCACCGTGTTGGCTAACAAGGTGGGGTAGTGTACTTCTCGGATCGCCTGCGCTTCGGTCAGACGGTCCACTTCTTCAATAACCGCATCGGCATGAGCGGCTGCTGATCGACTGGCTTTTCTGAACGACGGACCGGCACTCCGGCCGGACGTTGAGATGATGGCTGATAAATTCTGGGTCTACACCCGGCATTTCGTAGGGCGACCAGGAAAATATCTCAACATTTCGCTTGAGGCAGCCGATTGTTGCCGCCTTGTCCTCCTCGGTCATCTTTGAGTTGATAAGAAAGAAGCGCTCCGGATTGTCGGTGCTAAGAGGGATGGTGTCAAGGTCCTCAATGGATTTAGCCGAGGCACTTGAACCGACGTCCTCCAGCACCGGTTGATCTGGAACCTCCACCTAGTAGACTTGCTTGGGGGTGACTTTACCCTTGACGGTAGCGATATAGCATTGTTTGGCCGAGGCTTGGTCTCCCCTAAGTTCCTCCATGCCTCTTGAGCCAGTAAACTTGATGACCTGGTGGTATGTGGAGGCAACTCCCTTGATGCTATGGACCCATGTTCGGCCCAGAATAGCATTGTAGGGCGACGGGACATCGACTACCACAAATTCCACCTCGGTTGTGAGCGTGCCGATGGTCACTGGTATGGTAATCTTGCCGAGCGTCCAGACTGATGTCGCGTTAAACCCTACTAGTAGCACGTCGGTCGGTTGAAGGTCTTCTGCTTTATATCCCATTTTCTTGAACAAAGAGTAATACATGACGTCTGCCGAGCTACCGAGGTCAACGAGGACTCTACTGACCTGGCAGTCGGCAATTTGCAAGGTGACGACTAGCGCGTCGTGGTGGGGATGTTGGACCCTTTCAGAATCTTTAGAGGAAAAAGTGATGGAATACCTCGAGTCCGGCTTCGACTTCTTCGGCATAGGCTGGATGGCAAGAATCTCCTTTGCCTCGATCTGTTGGAGCTCAGACCGAAGTTGCTCCTCTCGTCGGTGATCCACTGTCCCATGGATCACGTTGATAATGCACAGGGCCGGCTTGGGGTCTTCCTTCGGCGCAACAGTGGCCGTCTTCCCTGTATCAATGAACTCCCCAAGATGGCCGGTGATGACCAACTCCTCCAAGAAATCTTTGTAGGCTCGGCAGTTGGTTGTGAGGCGGCCCTTCTCCCTGTGATAGGAGCATCTGAACTTGTCGTTGCCACCTCTCTGAGCTCCCAACCTCTTCTCTGGCCACCTGAAGTATGGCTCCTTTTCAATTTTGCGAAGGAGCATGAAGGTTGGCTATTTGAAGACAGTGGTGTGAGCCACGTATTCGTATGGCTTGTAGGTCCGAGGCTCCCCCGGCTGGACGGTATTGGTCTCTTTTCTCCTGACCGGATTATTGTGGTTGCTGGAACCTTGGCCGGAGTGTTGGTCGGCTCTGCTTCGCTCTTCCTTGGCCTCCTCCAATTTTGCGTGGAGCTCGATTCTGGCCATGAGCTCGTTCATTGTTGCCGGAGGGAAAAGCATCAGATCCTCGAACTCTCGGCTGGAGTGGTCCAGGCCGAGCTTGAAAGACGTAACTGCGA
>NMUG010007354.1:0-12113 GCA_002855965.1 Monotropa hypopitys
CTTCTCAAGACGGCTCCCACCTTCTTGATGAGCTACTTCAATGGAGGCTCCCTCCTTTGCTAAGCACTTCTCAAGGCGGCTTGGACCTTCTTTGATGAGCTACTTCACAAGGCGGCTCCCACCTTCAATGCAAGCTTCAATTCTCCTCCAAGGCTTGAACTTGACTCCAACTTTTTGATCTTCAATAACTTGTTGCAAGCTTGAATCTTCAAGTCTTGACTTCCAAAGTAAGCTCCAAGTGCAATATAGATATGAGGAAGACAACCCCTTCCTCAAGGTAAAATTGAAAGGCACAAATGCTCACAAATGATATACAACTTGAATGTGAGCTCTCTCTAATTTAAAGCAAGTGTAAAGAATAAAACTCTCTTCTAGAAATGTAGTTTACAAGTAGAAGTTGAGAGATAGAGAGTTTTAGAGAGAATTAGAGAGAAAGGATGAGACTTAGATAGTAACAAAGCTTGGGCATGGTCTCAACAAGTTTCTAAGACCCCAAGGGTCCAATTTATAGGCCACAAACATAAACTAGCCGTTTATGACCGTTTGGTGGCATTGTTGTAATTAAATGAAACTTAATTTTGAAATCTGCCAGTTTTTACAAAGGCCGGTATGGGACCGGTAGGCAGCCGGTATGCCGGTTAGTGCATTTTTCGGCCATTTTGTAAAGCCAAACCTACTGCCCATTTTGACCCAAATCCGGTATGGAGCTGGTGTGCCGGTCGGCATACCGGGCGGTATGCCGGTTTCCATACCGGTTATTGAAAATGTGAAATTTTGTTAGGAAAACCTAAAGGGACTTAAGTAGGGCCAAAATAACTCCAAATTAAATGAGGCTTGATCCCTTGGAAAGATAATTCAATTCTCTATATTTTATATGAAGAAAATATCTTTGAAAAATGTAAAGATAAAAATGGCTTTTTTTAAGAGAGTCATTTTCCAAGAATTTTCTAAAACTATTTTAAGTTTAAAATAGAGAATCGAATATTGTATGAGAATGCAAGGGTCAAAGGAATGTTTAAAAAGATATTCAAATATTTAAAACATTATTCCTTAGCCTCTAACTAATTTTCATTAAGTTCCTTGATCCAATAAAGATTTAACCATTGATTATATTTCTAAGGAACTTCAAATAGTTTCCTAAATAGTTCAAAGAGGATTTAGAAAGATTTGAACTATGATGAACAATCTCTTGGACTTATAATACAAGAATGATATGGAATTGAAGCTTTAAAACAAATTCCTTGATTTAAATAAGTATTTGAACATTTAAATCATAATTCAAGGAATTAGAAAATCATTTTATAAATACTATATTTGTGTAAATAATGCACCATCAAAACTTAGGATCAACAGATATTTTAACAGATGTGAATATAAAGATTCCCCTCGGAATGTAAATATTTTCCTAAAATAGTAAATAGGGTTTTTGACTGACTCTTTTTTTGGCAATCTATATGCAGTATGAAGCTATGTTGGCTGATAAGGTTTAATGACTCCCAAATCTTCAGACCTCCGGCCCCGTTAGGGAAACCATCGTAGAGTCAGTGATTTGGTTGGGGTGTCTCATTTCTACTATGGACTTTTTAGGGTCGCGTCAGCTTACTGTCGGGCCCCGATAGATTGATTAGGCAGCATCCATTTTGGGCAGTCATGACCTCTACCCAAAACAGGTAATGATGCAAATGATGTATGGAAAATGTACATATGCAATGTAAGTAAGATTTTTTTTTTGAAAATGAGGGAAAATCCTTTTTGCAGTTATATCAATAAGCAGGATATAAGCAGTAAAAGTTTCAGCGCATCGATTTTTATCAACGCAGAACCTATTTATTTTAGCAACGCGCCCTGTAATCTTCCTGAAAAGACATAAACAAGATGCAGATCAGTAATAATAAGCTGAGAATTGATTGATTTCGAAATTTCGGAAAGATATATTTTTGAAAGAGGTTTCGCAAGCTGAAATCCTCGATGTCTCCAGCGGAGTCGCCAACTATCGCGCCGGGAAAATTTTCCGTCCTTCCCACGTCTCCTGTCGGTGAGGAGCCGTTTTTCGGGACAGAAGAATCCGCGCTGTTGGGATTTGTTTGAAATATGGGGGTTTGTTTGAAAACGATTGACGGCCTGAGTATGCCGGTTTCAAATTTTCGGAGTCGCCACTCAGAATCGAGTTGTGGTGTGCCAAGTCACTGGTCTTTTTATTGTTAAAAAGATGTCATTTTGTTTGGATAAAATGTCTTCTTATTTGGAAAAGGTGTCTGCAAAACCAGAAATTCGAGTAAGGGGATTTAATTACGAATGGGGAAGATGTTAGGCACCCCACTCGCCCTTTCGGTACTTTTCTTTCAAAAGTAAATCTCTTCTTGATCAAGTGCCGAGCTCTAGGCATATCTGTCGAGCTGGGGTATTAATACCGGGTTGCTCGGGCAACACAAGGAAAGGATTGCTGAGCTGAAATGAATGACAAGGTAACGACCGGAGGGTTGAGTATTTACCTGAGTTCATGGGAGCTGGTCTGCCTAACTTCTGCCGAGCTAAGCACTGCTCGGGAACACTAGTCTGGACAGTGGGGTTCTTCTGGACGAGGGAGCAGGTGGTCCGGATGACCTTGGAAGTCTGCTGAGGCTTGGAAAAATATTCTAAGTGTTCGGCTAGGGACTGCCAAGCACAGGATTCTTCAGGGGGTGGCTTTTTCTCTCTCTAAAAGCTTTGAATGCAAGAAGGGAAGTTTGGTGTGAAAAATGAATGCTGGGATGGTCCTATATATACACCAATGGAGGCCTTGGGCTTGGGTCTCATTAAATGCTAGGATTGACCCATCCTTGAGTCTGCCGAGCTACATGCATGCAGCGTTGCATGCATGCCGACTGCCCTACAGGGCTAACCTTCTGACTACCTCGGATGCCCCAAAAGCAAAAGGAATCCTAGGACGAGTTGTCCCATCCGTCTGACTGTTGTGCCAGGCGGTCAATGCTTCAGGTCTGCCATGCAGCGGATTGGCCGCACTCTAGCCGAGGTGGGTCGGGATGGTCGGGTCGGTCCGGGGTGGAGCGATCGGGTGCGGCGGACTGGGCTGGCCTGAGCTGGTCCGGACTAGATTGGTTCGGCCTGCTCCCGATTGGCTGGGCTCCTCCTATTTGGGCTTCTTAACTTTATTTCTAGATTTCTTATGGGTCCGTTAATCCAATACTAAACCCAGTGTTTAAAATACTAAATACAATTCCGAAAATATTTTTAATGAATTAATTATGAAAATTCTATTTATTTGGGACGGGGTCTCACAACCAACATATCCAAAGGCTACGGATTTGTAAGCAGTACCACCCTTTTCTCATTCCTCGGACCTGCATCGATCACATGTGATTGATTGTTCGATTGCTAATGTTATATTTTGCAGGTTACATTCCATGATGCGGAGTCTGCTAAGAAGGCTTGCGAGGATGCCACACCGATCACCAACGTACACTGAACTAATTGCAATATGACTTCTCATGGAGCTCGATGCCCTAGATTAGTGCCACCAACCATGTCGTGACCATCGCTTCCTTTGCTTCCTTCACAAGGTATTCAGTATTATAAATATGTCTGATGGTTTTACATAAACTACCATATACGGCCAATCCCCATAAAATGATCATTTTTCTTTAAGAATTTTCTTTCCTTCTAAAGGTGAGGAAAAAAGTGATTAACATATGAACTAATTATGATATTAAAAACTAAATCACCCAAAAACTGAGAAAATTAATAAAGAATAGAAATGTGGAATTGGTATATTAGTAAGGGAAAAGCACATTAAACTCCTCTCAACTATTGTCTTCCAACAAGTTGGCCATCTAAAGTATTAAATCAGTCACTTACACCCATCCATCTATGCTAAACATGCGACTTATACTGCAATTACTTTTTCGATATTACAAAATACAGGAATCATATTCTTTTTGAGCGGGGAATCGACATAGGAAAGACGTTCTTGTACAATACTGTATTACATAAATGTCACAGTCTTGGAAAATAGTTATTACTGTGGCGTCATCATGTATGGAATCATTATTACTGATAGGAGGTAGACTGCACGCTCGATGTTTAAAATTTTGTTAGATGTGCATGAGAGTTCAATTTGTGGATTTTGCAAGCAATTAGTACATACAAAATTGCTTAGAGAGACGTCAATTGTAATTTGGGGTGAAATTCCTATACAACATAGACATTGCATCGAAGCGACCAATCACACACTTCGAGTCGTGATAATAAAAATCTATTTGGGGGCATTACGTCAAAGCGATCGATTGCACATAATGTTTTTGGAGTGAACATTTAGGTTGTATTGCATTATCCAACGTTTGTGGAAGTTAATACAGTAACTTTCAAGAGAGTAATCAAGCAATTCTACAAAGACTATAATTCACTACAGAAAAATGCTCCACCAAATAGTTGTTTTACATATTCTTCTTCTTGGTTTTGTCATTTATTATAGAAAATTTATTATGAATGTTTTGTTATCTTAAGATAATTTGTTATGAATATTTTGGTTTTAATGAATATTTACTGCATGTTTAAGAAAATCTAAGTTAGTGAACTCATATATAGTCCATTGGGCTTTGTACTTCACGATCTTCTTCAATTATAGTTCATTATATTATATAAATAGCGAGGTATTTAATTATATTTTCTTTTTACTCAATGACATTTGTCCACGAGATCCCTTGATTACACTTCTCTTCATGTCATGCCTTCAGGGGTAATGATTAGTATTTTTTATTTTTTATCCGTATTCTACGACGTGAGTTGAGATTTTTCGGGCACGAGCAATTTACATATTGATTTAAAAATTTGTATCATGATTTTAGTCCGCTCTCAGTTGTAATGTGGCTTCAGACATGAGCAATGCCTAATATATATGTGTAACGCCCCGTCCCGCGAGAACCAATTTAATGATCCAGCGGACCCGGCAACGTTATTAAAAACAAAAAAGGCAGAAACAGATAACCAGAGACAGAGACAGAAATAGACAGATAACCAGAGACAGATAATCTAAATAAAAATGCATGATTAATTAAATAAAACTGCAGAATATCCAAAGTGCTGACAAACAAAAATAATAAAAACTCAGCAAACACATGCTGACCAAGTCTCAGACCAACAGAAATAACCAACTAGTGAAAACAAACAGACTCTGCTAACAACTGCAGTACAATAGAAATAAAACAGACAAGCAACCGAATAGAACTGCGCAGCTACCAAACTCCTCCAACTAAACTCCAGCAAAGTAGTGGACCAGACCAACAGCTAATCAGAATCTGCACTTCGACCAATGCCCATACATATACAAAGTGCAGAAATGCGTTAGCCATTAGAAGTACTGCTTCAAATAAAAATAAACTGAAACAGATGCATATATTAGAAAACTGAAACAGAACAACGAAATATATTAAACAGGCTGAATATAGCAAACAGAAGATCTATCACAGAAAACGCATCAAAGAATAGCAGAAAAGTAATCTAAGTACATAGGGTAGTTTCGTGCATCATAGGCGTCACACACACCTTGCTACAGATTTTTATTAACCACAGAAATTATGTTTTCACTTTTCTACGTAGTATACCCCGCATATCAACGCAGTGGCGCGATATACTACTCCGTAATATATCCGAGGTATCAACGCAACCCCGCGATATATCACCTTGCAAGGGTACCACTTGTGAATGGCATTTGTATGCCCAGAACAACACGTCCACCAGCCAATGAGGCACAGGACCCAGAATCCCTATTTAACCTTTTTGGGTGTCAGAAAAACAGATTCTTCAGACTTAACAGACTAACAGATTTATCAGATCATCAACATTTCCAGTAGCGCAAAAAGTGTCTCGTACAACCCTAGCAAGATTCTAGGTGTTCCATATACAGAAGAACAAATAGAACATATATCAGAACTACTAAAAACAGGCACAACAGATAAAAAACTCATATAACCGAAACTACTCGAAAATTCACAGAAACTCCACAGATAAGAAATAGGAAATGTCCACAGAACTTAAAGTAAACTAGCACACTCACTGTCGGATCTTAAATTGGTTTCTTTGAATTGGATGTGGCTGGATTAGGCCACCTAGAAGAATCCCCTGAAAACACAGATAATGAATCAGATTCTCAACATCACATTATTTCATAAGTGATAACAGAAGATAAGATAAAATAATCTGGGTATTTTACAGAATTCACAGATTTTTCAGATTATTATACTTTTCCAACCTATTTCCAAACAAAACATAAATTTCTGTCAAAAATTACACTGGCCGGTAGCAAGCCGGTATGCAAACGGCATACTGCCCGGCATACCGCCCAGCATACCGCCCGGCATGCCGGTTCTTCGAAAAAACAGATATTTCAAGCAGTTTTCTACCATTTTTTACGAGGTGATTTCACTAACCAAACGAAGTTATTTTCAGAAACTTCATCATGAAATATATTATACTAATTATGATCTACAAGGTTCATAAGACAACAGATCGAAAATACATGATTTGGGAGCAAAACAACCAACCGGTACGCAGCCGGTATGCAACCGGCATACCACCCAGTATACCGGTCTGCACAGCAGACTGCAGAAACACCAAAAACTGCTTAATCCACTTCGCGGTTTCTTAATTAAACTTGATAAAAACTCGATCTAAGGGCCTCTAAATAGAAAAATCAAAACTACAAGATGTAATATACATCATTATACATCAAATACTTCAAGTTCATGATTTAAAAACACTTTTTAATCACTAAAAACAAGAGTTTTCAAAAGAATTCCACTAATCCAGTGCTTAATCGTCATTAGTATGAAAACTTAGATCTAGGTCAGATTAATCACGAAATTGAAAAACTAAAAGCATGAAGTTTACCTTGAAGGTGTTAGGAATACTTCTTATGAAGAAATTTCCTTCAAATTCTTGGATCCAAACCTTGATTTCTTGCAATTCTTCCAACTCCTCCCTCTAAACACTCTCTAATCCAACACAAGGGAGTTGTATTGACCTAATGAGGTTATAACCTCATTTATATAGCCCTAATCAGATTTTTATTAAGTTTTACTGTATTGCCCTCCTTTATTAAACAATATCTCCCTTGCATGCCATTCCATTAATTCAAAAATATAATTATATAAATCTTAGTGATTAAATAACGTATTAAATTCCAAAAAAACCCAAAAAAAATACCGACTCAACAATTTATTTTTTTCTTAATCTCATAAAATATTTTCGGATATATTTTTAATAAATAAAAATATAATTTATTCGGGACGAGTGTTACAACTCTCCCTTACTTAAAAGATTTCGTCCTCGAAATCGAGGTCACTCACATGCATAAGCACACACATCTCCGCATCCATATTTCGTAAGTTATTTTAACAATCTAAGCACGATATTGTAAATAACCATACGAAATAAATTTTTAAGATACATGACGTTAGTTCTAAAGTAGCCGGATTCTCCACTAGTGCAAAGACTCTTCCTGGTGCTCTAACTTCCTCTTTTGATGTTGTTCCAACCGCTGACAAATTTCCCTTCGGATATTGTGGTCTGATATGACCATACTCCTTGCACCCATAACACTGGCTCTGTTTCCTTTACTTGACAATCCCTCACCCAATGATCTGCGGAACCACATCTGTAACAAATCTTTGCAATCGCCGAACTTCGAACACTTCCCTGACTAAATCCACTTTGTTTACTAGCAGCACCTGACTCACTCGGCCTTTGACTCCCTGAAGTTTTTCTAGCTTGTGATCTCATCTCAACACCTCTTGAATCACTGTTTCCTCCTCTTCCCGAAAACTGCTTCTGCTTCTTTTCACATCCTCCCTGTATACCCTCAGATCATCAATGTCTTTCTCTATCTTCCTTGTTGTCTCCACCAAATTCGCATAAGAAGTCTCCCTGTACCCAGTCAGTCTATTAGCAATGGGTGGTATCAACCCATGCTTGAAACGCTTGCACCTCTTTTAATTTGTGTTTACCAGATCAGTTACATAAAGGGACAGAAAAGCAAATCTGGCCTCATACTCCGTCACTGTCTGACTGCCCTGCTTGAATGTAACAAACTCCTCCTCCCTTTCCAGATGGTAACTCTCTGGATAGTACTGTGCATGAAACTCTTGGACAAATGACTCCTCTGACCTCTGGTACCACTCTTGGAAGCGGTGATGTCCTCAACCGACTGAAGTTCTCCCACCAAATCAAAGCTTCCCCTGTTACACTGAAAGATGCCAACCTCACCTTCTACTCATCTGTCACCTCCAAGATTTTGAAGACTCTCTGAATCCCCTTCAGCCATAACTCCGCCACACTCGGATCAGTAGTACCCTCAAACTCTGTCGGATGCAATCTTTTGAACTTTTCATATAATGAAACTGGTTCTCCCAACTCTGCTGCTTGATGATTTACAAAATTAGTCAGAGCTGCAACCAAACGATCCATGTCCCCTTCTGCTCTCTGTGCCCCCGAAACCTGTGGCTGATTTACTTCCCCAGCACTGGACTGTCCCTCAGAATGATGATCCATAAGATTTTTCCTGAACTTTAATCACAGACAACTATCACCAACAATTGTTAAATAAACCGTTAGCGTTAGTCCATGAATGCATGCGACACACTAACATCCTACGGTCCACTACGACTCTACAGAATCCTAAGAGTAACCATGCATAATCGCTGATTCGCCCAAACTTCTAACGAGAAGATACGTTAGCTAGGAGATCTTCTAACCAGACTTAAGGGTAATCATTGATCGCACACAATTCTCAACTCTATCCATCAATACTCCGAGAATCTATAAACCTTTGCCTTGATACCAAGCTGTAATGCCCCGTCCCGCGAGAACTAATTTAATGATCCAGCGGACTCGGCAACGTTACTAAAAACAAAAAAGACAGAAACGGATATACAGAGACAGAGACAGAAATAGACAGATAACCAGAGACAGATAATCTAAATGAAAATGCATGATTAATTAAATAAAGCTGCAGAATATCCAAAGTGCTGACAAACAAAAATAATAAAAACTCAGCAAACACATGCTGACCAAGTCTCAGACCAACAGAAATAACCAACTAGTGAAAACAAACAGACTCTGCTAACAACTGCAGTACAATAGAAGTAAAACAGACAAACAACCGAATAGAACTGCGCAGCTACCAAACTCCTCCAACTAAACTCCAGCAAAGTAGTGGACCAGACCAACAACTAATCAGAATCTGCACTTTGACCAATGCCCATACATATACAAAGTGCAGAAATGCGTTAGCCATTAGAAGTACTGCTTCAAATAAAAATAAACTGAAACAGATGCAGATATTAGAAAATTGAAACAGAACAACGAAATATACTAAACAGGCTGAATATAGCAAACAGAAGATCTATCACAGAAAACACATCAAAGAACAGCAGAAAAGTAATCTAAGTACATAGGGTAGTTTCGTGTATCCTAGGCGTCACACACACCTTGCTACAGATTTTTATTAACCACGGAAATTATGTTTTCACTTTTCTACGTAGTATACCCGGCATATCAATGCAATGGCGTGATATACTACTCTGTAATATATCCGAGGTATCAACGCAACCCCGCGATATATCACCTTGCAAGGGTACCACTTGCGAATGGCATTTGTATGCCCAGAACAACACGTCCACCGACCAATGAGACACAGGACCCAGAATCCCTATTTAACCTTTTTGGGTGTCAGAAAATAGATCCTTCATACTTAACAGACTAACAGATTTATCAGATCATCAACATTTCCAGTAGCGCAGAAAGTGTCTCGTACAACCCTAACAAGATTTTAGGTGTTCCATATACAGAAGAACAAACAGAACAGATATCAGAACTACTAAAAACAGGCACAACAGATATAAAACTCATATAACCGAAACTACTCGAAAATTCACAGAAACTCCACAGATAAGAAACAGGAAAAGTCCACAGAACTTAAAGTAAACTAGCACACTCACTGTCGGATCTTAAATTGGTTTCTTTGAATTGGATGTGTCTGGATTAGGCCACCTAGAAGAATCCCCTGAAAACACAGATAATGAATCAGATTCTCAACATCACATTATTTCATAAGTGATAACAGAAGATAAGATCAAATAATCGGGTTATTTTACAGAATTCACAGATTTTTCAGATTATTATACTTTTCCAACTTATTTCCAAACAAAACATAAACTTCTGTCAAAAATTACACTGGCCAGTAGCAAGCCGGTATGCAAGCGGCATACCGCCCGGCATACCGGCTGGCATGCCGGTTCTTCGAAAAAACAGATATTTCAAGTAGTTTTCTACCATTTTTCACGAGGTGATTTCACTAACCAAACGAAGTTATTTTCATGAAATATATTATACTGATTATGACCTGTTCATAAGACAACAGATCGAAAATACATGATTTGGGAGCAAAACAACCAACTGGTACGCAGTCAGTATGCAACTGGCATACCGGTCGGTATGCCGGTCTGCATAGCAGACTGCAGAAACACCAAAAACTGTTTAATCCACTTCGCGATTTCTTAATTAAACTTGATAAAAACTCGATCTAAGGGCCTCTAAACAGAAAAATCAAAACTACAAGATGTAATATACATCATTATACATCAAATACTTCAAGTTCGTGATTTAAAAACTGAGACAGCCCGTCCCGAGCAACGATTAGGAACTGGTCTATGAGTCTAGTATGGCATAGAATTAAATTAATAAGTTCTATAATATTTATTATTAGCTAATTGTACCTATAATAATAGTTATAGACATATGGGGGTGCATTTAAAAGAAGTAATAAACATGGGAGGTGGTTAGTATATTTTCTCCTAGATATATTCAATACTTTAGAAATGAAAAAACATGCATATATATTCATTATTGAGGGACATTTAGAGCCTAAAATTCGTGCATGGGAATACATAGGGGGTTGTGGGAGTTTAAGAGGAGAAATTAAGTGGGGAAGTTGGAAGGACTCCCCATGAATGCTTCTAAAAGTATCTATATACACATATGCATCTATTTACCCATTTCATCTCCCCTTGTCTCTCCATCTCTCTAACTATTCCTAGACCAGAAAAACCACTCCCTAGCTTTCAAATTCGTGGCTTAGGTGGTAGGAGAATACAAGCAACAAAGTAGAACAAGGACAAGGAAGAAGAAGGAGAAGAAGAAGATAACGCCGGTAGTGCCTACATAAGAATCATTTCCATGGGTGTGTAACAAGAATAAGTATAAGGTAATCTCTACATTTTCTATAGATTAGATACTTATATAGATTAGGGTATACCTTGTGATCATGGGATCACAAGGAGGGGTATGTGATAGAACCCAAACCGGTTATGCTTTTAAGAAACAAGATTTTCGTCCAGAACAGATTTTTATCTCTATAATTTCAGTTTTTGAGGGCTTTTCGAAACTTGTTTTACAAATATGGACTGAAGGACCCCGCTCAACTTTTTGTCCTCTACAACGTTTATGTTTTAAGAAATTTAAGTCTAAGTTTTAGACGACCTCCAAAATTAGTCATCCTTCCAGACTACCTAATCTGCCCAGATTTGGGAGATTGAGTATTATGACCTTAGAAAGGGGGAATATGGGTTAGATCTCTCTAACAATTTGAGGGATGATATTTAATACTGTTATTAGACATATTATTAAGTATTTCGACATATTATTTGCGTGTTAGGTTACGGGTGAACTGTATTACCGACACAAGCCTAAGAAGATAGGAGATTGCACCGCCATCGGTTGTGGATTTCCTTTTCAATGAGTGTATCGACAATTGAGGTGAACAATTCATACCCCAAGTTTATTTTAATATGTGTATTTGGTAATTTCATAGTTGCATGATAAAAGTTATCAAATTTCATGTTATATGATGCATGCTTTAGTTTTAGTATAAATCTGTCATGTAAGTTTAGAATTGAGAAAAAGTAGTCTTAAAGACAAGTTATAGACCCAAGATTTTTATTACAATAAGTTAACATGTCCGACTTTACATGTATGAAAAGAACTAGACAAGTTGTGTAAACAATTTGGAAGATCCAAGTAATTTTTAGAAGACTAGTAAATCTGGCATGTTATCGTATAAA
>NMUG010007355.1:0-12113 GCA_002855965.1 Monotropa hypopitys
AGAGGCAATTCGGGTGGGAACAAGTTCTCCCTGTTCATTTTGTACTACAGTCACCCCCGTCGTTTTGGGTACGACTTGTATTGGGCTCACCCACTTAGAATCAGAGATAGGATAAATTATTCCGATATCCAAGAGTTTGATAATTTCTTTTTTCACTACGTCACACATGTTGGGATTTAATCTCCTTTGCAGTTGCCGTGACAGCTTCACATCATCTTCAAGAAAAATACGATGGGTACAAATAACTGGATCGATGCCATGTAAATCGGCAATAGTCCAACCAATTGCCCCTCGTCGAGATTTTAGCAATGATATCAATCTAATCTCTTGATCTTCTTCCAAAGTGGAAGAGATCACCACCAGATATGTCTCCTCTACCCCAAGATATGCATGTTTTAAATGTTCGGGTAGTTCTTTCGATTCGAGTGTAGGGGTTTGTACACTAGAGGGTAGTGACAATCCCTTAGACTCGGGAAGTTTTTCAAATTTTGGAGTCCATGAATCGACTCCATAAACCTCCTCAAGTTCCTCATCAAATAAAGCATTCAGAAATTTGACTTCCGTCGACTCAAGAAATGACATCCCATTGGAAGTAAGACACATCTCAAGGGGGTCCTTATAGAGCATAGAGTCGACATGGTCTTGCACTATAGACTCAATCATGTTCACCTCGTGAACCTCCTCATCATCTCCCATTTGACTTCCCACATTAAAGATGTTGATCTCTAAGGTCATATGACCAAATGTGAGTTTCAATAACCCATTTCGGCAATGAATGATGGCATTAGAAGTTTCCAAGAATAGTCGGTCGAGAATGATTGGGATTTGGGATGATTTAGCGATGGGAGCAATAGGACAAGTATCTAGAACCACAAAATCCACCGGGTAGACAAAATTCTCTACCTGAACCAATACGTCTTCAACCACTCCCTTTGGTACTCTCACACTCCTATCGGCAAGCTGTAAAGTCACAGTGGTTGGCTTTATGTCACTAAGTCCGAGTTGTTGATAAATGGAAAATGGCAAAAGGTTGACACTAGCCCCGAGATCAAGTAGAGCTTTTTCACATTTATTACCCCCAATACTAATCAAGATTGTAGGACAACCAGGGTCCTTGTATTTTGGGGCAATATTTTTTTGAAGAATGGAGCTCACTTGCTCGGTTAACACCTTTTTGTGAACATTCAACTTCCGCTTCACCGTACAAAGATCTTTCAAGAATTTAGCAGGAAAGGGATTTGTTTAATAATATCAAGCAGAGGTATATTCACCTTTACTTGTTTGAATAACTCAAAGATATCATAATGAAACCCCTTAGACTTGGGTGCAAGCCTATGAGGGAAAGGAGCCACCGTAGGGTGCAATGGAGCAATAAGATCCTTCTTATCGACCTCAGAAGATGTATTTTCATCCGGAATAGGTACAGCCGTAGATAGAGGGAGAAGAGTCGATGGATGTTTAGGTGGTGGAACCACCGGATCATTTAAAACTCTCCCACTCCTAAGAGTTGTAATCGATTTGGCTTGCTCATGAACATTTGGAGGATTTGGATTCGAAGAAGAAGAACCCAAGAAGTGTTGACCTTGTGGGTTCATGATGGGTTGCGAAGGAAGTTTTCCTCGCTCTTGTTGTAACGAGCCCACCGTAGTAGTAAGCTTCGTCACTTGACTTTTAAGGTCTTCGATGATGGATGCTTGATTTTTCATGAAAGTTAGAATGGCATCGTCATCATTTCTTTTGTGGGGTGGATTGTAAGCATTGGAACCCCCAAATTGTCCTTGCGGACCGGATAGAAATTGATTTTGATGGTTAGGAGCATATTGGAACTGATTAGATTGGTGTGGACCATATTGTTGCGGATTGGACTGATTTTGTGATGGGTATCGGTTTGGTAAAAAATTTTGATTTTGGAATCCGGGTGGTGCATTGTATTGAGGTTGGGGTGGTAAGGATTGGGATCCCATGGGGGGTCCTTGGTCGGTATTTCCCCAACTCAACCTCGAGTGGTTCCTCCAACTTGGATGGTAACCCGCGGGTAATGGATGATTCCTCGAAAAATTGTTAATAGAATTAACATCAACTTGTTCGGTTGTGGAGAGTAGGTCCTTAACTACCGGCAATGATGGACAAAGCACAGTAGCATGTCCTATGGTATCGTATATGGCACATGTCTCCTCCGTTCTCGCAACAGTGGCAACCGGGTTGAGTTTGTTCAAGTCAAAGTTTTCTAATTTGCGACTCAACTTAGCCACATTCAAACATAAATCATCATGGTCTTTCAAGATGTATTTTCCCCCAGATTGGTGACCATGGACCATAGGAGGTTTTGAACGGTCATTCGGATCAGAATAGTCCCAAGATTGGGTATTCTCAGCAAGGAAATCAAAATAATCTAATGCTTGGGTTGGGTCCTTGTCCAAGAATTCTCCATTGCACATCATATCGATGAATTGTCGGTTCTTTTGAGAAATTCCCTCGTAGAAATATCCAACTATTTGTGCATGGTCAAATCCACGATGAGGGACAGCATTGAGGAGGTTTTTGAACCTCTCCCAACATTCGCCAAATAATTCACCCTCTTTTTTACAAAAAGAAGTGATAAGTTTCTTTAGGGCACGAGTGCGATGCAATGTAAAATATTTCTTGTAGAATTCTTCTTGGACCATTCCCCAACTTGTTATGGATTGAGACTTAAGTGAATTTAGCCAAGTTTTGGCTTGATCTTTCAATGAGAATGGAAATAGCTTCATCCGAGCAGATTCAAGCTATAGAGGATTATTGCAAATGGTGCTTACAACTTCCACAAAATCGCGTACATGAAGGTACGGTTACTCGGAATGCATCCCATGAAAATGGGGTAGCATTTGAAGATGTGGTGGTTTAACCGTAAAAACATTTTGAGCATTGTCCGCCGGTGCGACTATGCATGATAATTGTGTGACACGAGTTGGATTTAAGTAGTCACACATAGTGCGAGCCGGTGGCACGACCTCATCATTGTTATCTTGAGCCATTGGGTCGAGAGAGGGAGTTTGATTTCGCACTAGTCTATGCGTTTGGTCACGAGTGTAACCGTACATATGCCAATGGCCGCCTCTCAAGAATGCTTATTTTGTGAACTTGTTTTTGGTTTCAAAAAGAAATGAAATCAAGATTAGACGTCGCTTCCCCGGCAACGGCGCCAAAAATGCTTACGCCCTCGATGTGTATTTAAATAACGAGGTAGCCCGAAGCATAGGGCTAGAGTGTGCATAGCATAATACTCGAAAAGTCCGAGATCGATTTCACGGGGAGGAAATCTTCTAATGCTTTGATTATATTTCTTCTTGAGATTTTAATTGTTTTGAGGCTATAAGTAGCCAATTGAAATTTTATGGGAATGGATTGTTGAATTTACTTACGGTATTAAATGGTGAAGTTCTAAATAACAAAGGAGGAATGATCTTGGACTTGGGTATCTAGGGTCATAGACTAGCAAATCTCCACATATACTAAAGATAATCAATAGAAGAACGGGAAGTGAAGATAGTCATAATTGTACATTTCTCGCATGATTCATTTCACAAAACCCAAAGAAGGACATCGCTTCAAAAATGGTTTGTGACAAGATTATTGTCTACAAACCATAAAGAAGATAATACTTCTTTGCTTTGACCAAAACTAAGAGAAATCTTACAACTAAGAATAAACTTCAACTACCAACATGGGAGAAGTGCAAGCCATAAACCTTAGAACCCAAGCGAAGACTATTCCTAGGAGACTACTCACTAATTGCCATACAAGAAAAGGAATAAACACTTAGAAAGAAATATTGTATTTAAGAACAAAAGTGCTAAAAATGAAGTTGAGAATCAAAGTACAAACTTACTTGAACTACTTACAAGAGTACCAAATCAGTAGCTAGGAATTGCAAGAACAAAATATGCCCAGAAAATACTCCCCTTCTTGAGAGCAAAACATGAAGAACATGAACTAGAGAAAGAAAGAGCTAAGTTAGAATGTCCAGGATTCTCTCCTTGGTCTCCTAAGTGTATCTTTTGTTTACAAGACAAAGTGTAGTTCAAAGCATGCTTCCCACGAAAATTCAAGAAAAACATTCCCCCAAGTGTTGGGTTCTAAGGTTGTCCCCTCCACTTACAATTAGAAAACATTAAAATAGTCTGTCAAAATTTCCAAGCGGCGACCGGTCGACGCCTTTTGGTGTACCGGTCGCGCTTACTTCGGTGCTTTTCTGAAAGTTGGCGACCTGTCTACACAATCCTGTGTACCGGTCGTGATTTCTTGGAAACCTCTCTGGAATTTGTAGACTGGTCGACGTAATTTTGTGTACCGGTCATGAAGGAGGAATTTGAGAAATTTGTGTATTTTATCCATTCATGGCACAAAGAGATTCTTGCTGTTTTTCCTCGACCGGTCGACCCTATCTCGTATACCGGTCGACGCCCTATAAAATGTGTCATCAACATGATGAACCTTAGCAACCGCGTGTCGAGCTTCTCCAACTCAAATCAGGATCCAATAAAACTTCTATCAACCACCATTTACCCTGCAAATCTTTAATATGCATGGAACACTACCAAGCATCATATCAAATGGAATACAAGAATAATAATGGTTAAAACACCTCCGAATTAAGGGAGAATTGGCCTAGAATATACAATATTCTCGGCAACGAGGACCGATACTTCTTAGAAAAACAAAATAAAACTCGAAGAACAAGGAGGAGAAACCTACAAGGAAACCAGCTACAACTTTGATGCAGATTGGTAACGAAGATCCAATTGAAGCCTTCAATCACACAGTATAATATAAACTAGATTGAAATCAAGAAGGACTCCCGATTATCAATCAAGAACAGAGGGGAAATATCAGAACAAAACCGGAATGAAAAGGATAAACAGAATGCCTTCGTTGATTCCGAAGAATACTGAAGTTGATTCTCTTCTCTAATTTGTTGATTTGCGCACAAATACCAGAGTAAAGGCTCATTAATCTATTAATTCATGCACAAATACCCAGACTCATGGTTTCAAACACAACTGTTGATTCTCAAAGAGAATACCAATCAGGAATGGGGGAGAATGAGCAAACACTGCCATTTTCTATTCAATATCCAAAAAGTCCTTGAATCAATTACATCAGGCGAGGGGCAGTAGGAAAATTAGCCCCAAAAGGGAAACAAAAAGAAACTCTAAACATGTCGGGTTAAATTTAAGAAAGACAATAATCACAAGCATTGTGGGACCAGGCGAGGGGAACTTCCCGTATAGAGAAAGGGAGAGCCAAGCTGAGTTGGCCGCGCAAACAAGGACAGACAGCCTGAACTTTCTTTGAGCATGGGAGTGCGGGAATAAAGGCTTTCAACCTCTGTATTGGTCGAAAGTGGTTGCCTGGGAGAGATGGTTACTTCAAAAGGCTGGGATTTCCAGAATGTTGCTTGGCCGAGCTCAAACGTGGGAAAGTTTGGACTGTAGGTTGTCTGGCCGAACTGAAGCATTCAGTTCGGGAAATGTTTTTTTCCATGCTCTTTGTGTACGCCGCTACGTGTCTTGGCTCTGCTTTCTCTTAAATACTCCTCAGCAATGCCATCAGCGTCATCCTCCCCAGGTTGGAAAGAATTCGACCTCGAATTAAGTGCGTCCTCCCCCTCCGAGCTATCACCATGGTATGGCCAGAGATTCTTGACATTAAAAACATCTGAAATATTGAGGTGGCTAGGAAGCCACAGTCTGTAGGCATTGGTGTTAATCTTCTCAATAACTTCATATGGGCCAATCTTCCGTGCTGCCAGTTTGTTGTACTCGTGGGCGGGGTATCTGCCTTTGGATAGCACGACCCAGATGAAGTCTCCCTTCCTGAATTCCACCAGTCGTCTTTTCTGATCAACTATTGTCTTGTATTTGTTTCCAAACTTATCCAAATTTTGTTGAACTTGCATGTGGACGTTCTGCAACTCGCTAACAATGTCCCCAGCTTTCTTGTGAATCTTCAACATGTGAGGAACTGGAGCTAGATCAACAGGGGTCTGGGGTTGAAATCCATAGTTGGCTACAAATGGGTTGAGTCCCATACTACGGTTGACCAATCTATTGAAGGAAAATTCCGCTTGATACATCTTCTGGTCCCATGACTTAGGCTGATCTCCCACCAAGCACCTCAATAGGTTTTCTAATGAGCGGTTAACCACCTCAGTCTGTCCATCCGTCTGAAGATGATAAGCATTGCTGAAGTCCAATTTGCTATTGGTTAGCTTCCATAAGCATCTCCAGAAATGGATGCGGAATTTGGTGTCTCTGTAAAAAATAATTGATACCGACAGACCGTGTGGTCTATACACCTCCCGAAAATAGAGTTGCACAATGTGAACGGCATCATTGGTCTTCTTGCAACCAATAAAGTGAGCCATCTTGGTAAATCGATCTACTACCACAAAAATAGAATCAAATCTGCGTTGGGTGCGCAACAAACCTAGGACAAAGTCCATGCTGACACCAGACCATGACCTTTCTGGAATTGGTAGGGGCATGTGTAATCCGACATTTGTGTCTGAATCCTTGGACACTTGGCAAATCCTGCACCTCTCAACATATCTAATCACATCTCGTCATAAAGATGACCAGAAGTAAGACTAGCTAACAAGTTGATACGTCTTGTCTCTAACCACGTGCCCCTCGTCGTGCAATTCCTAGATGATTTTGAGTCACAAATTGGAGCTTGGCACACACAGCTGAGTGCCCATAAAGAGAAATCCTTCCTGTAGGGTATAGTCGGTTCGACGGTTTTCCAATACTTCCTGGACAATGGGGGTGAATAGTTTGTCAGCTTCTGTGAGCTCACTGAAGGAGTCAAACCTTACCACTTCAGCTCGGAGTGTGTTGAGAAGACACGTGTAGTGACTGAAGGCATCTGCCACTTTGTTCTGTGCTCTAGACTTGTGTTTGAGAGTAAAAGTGAACTGTTGAAGATAAGTCGCCCACCTGGCATGCCTTGCTGATAGCTTATCCTGGCTATTGATATGCTTCAAAGCATTATGGTCAGAATATAACACAAAATCACAAAATCACTTTGAGAAAGATAAGGATACCAATGCTTTAGTGCTTGGATGATAGCGTAGAATTCTATATATTGAGTCTTGACCCATACAACTTCTCACTATAAAAGGCAACTGGTCTTCCCTCCTGGCTAAGAACAGCTCCGATCCCCACTCTGGAGGCATCGCAATGTAGCTCAAAAGGCTTGGAAAAGTCTGATAGGGCAAGCACAGGGGTTATGGTCAACTTCCTCTTGATATCTTTAAAGGCTTGGGCAGTTACTTCTGTTCAGCTGAACTGACCACCCTTCATACATTATGTAACTGGGACCATGATAGTGCTAAAGTTTGAGATGAACCTCCTATAGAATGAGGCGAGACCATGAAAGCTCCACACATCATGAATATTCCTAGGAGTAGGCCACTCTCGCACAGCTGTGACCTTTGCCTGGTCAACTGAAATTCCGTCCTTGGACACTACAATATGGGACCCAAATATTTTAAAATGGGTTTATAATTTAAAAATAATTAAAGAGAATTGAAGTTTTAATTTTTAAATGATAATAAAAAAAAAATTCCAGGACTGAGTTAAATTGACGAGGGAATAATAATTTGTGTTTCGAAAAAGAAGATATGCGAATTAAGTCGGAAATTTAAAATTTTTAAACGCACATGCTTAATTTTTAACTTATGAAATTTTAAGGGATAAATTTGTTTATTTTAATTAAAATTTTGAAAAAAGTGCATATGTGTGTTTTGTGGCCTGTTGCATAAGCAACAGATGTGTCTCAAAAAAAAAACAAATTGAAAACATTAAGTGAACCCAATGTTATTACCTCCCCACCCCACAAACAGAACACACCCAAATACGAAAATTAAACCTATCTCCACCCTCCCCTCCCCCGAATAACCCCCATCCCAAACATTTCCCCCCTAACCTTCTACCCACGGGAAAAAACTGAGAGAGAGTGGGTCGATGTGTGTGTGTGTGTGTGTGTGTGTGAGAGAGAGAGAGAGAGAGAGAGAGAGAAGGGGGATGATGACGGGGAAAGGATGCAATAGACCGCTTCAGCGTCAACGCACGGGGAGAAGAGAGGGAGAGAGAGGATGCCATCGAGAGGGAGGAGAAGAGAGGGAGAAGATCGTGCAGGGGAGAGAGAGGAGGAGGAGCAGAGGCAGTTCAGGCGACGGGGGAGGCTGCGAGTAGCGGTGTACGGTAGCGCGTACGGGAGGAGGATAGAGCTTTGGGATGTAGCGGTGAGAAACGGCGGCGCGACAGTGGTGGCAACGTAGAGCAGCAGTACAATGGGGCAGGCACGGCATGCGTATGTGCGGAAATAGGGAGACTAGGTGACGAGGGAGACGACGGCGTGCGGCGGCGGTGCAGTAAACAGCAGGTGCACAACGGTGGTGGATGTACGGCGGCGGGTTCCGGCGACTGTTGGTGGTTCGCGACAACGGTTCTTCGATCGTCTCTGTGAGATATACATGATGTATTTATTCGCTTCTATATGTATATTCAATTTCTGTATTCATGTGGGTGTATACGATTTCCGACTGTGCGATGGCTGTATTTGAGCATGTGTGCGAGTTTTTGTGTCTGCGAGCGCATGCTTAGCTATATTTGATGTATGTTTGCAGTGGTTGCGTGAGGACGAGTTTGTCCGATCAGAATGATGTTGCGACAGCTTTGGAGTGATTGGATCGGTTCCATGAATCAAAACAAATTGAGGTAAATTTAATTCTATAAATTAAATAATTAAAAAATAAACGATTAAATAGAAGACTTAATTCTTAAAAATATTTGTAGCGCGATTTTATTCTTATTTTTTACACATTGAATGATTGTTAGGTGAGTAGCCGTTGTCGTCTTCAACGTCATATGAGGAGGAGCATATTCTTTAGGGGATCTTCAGCTTAGCTGGTCTTTTAGTGTCAGATGAGTACTCTGTGAATTTTATAATTTGGAGCCCTTTTTATTATATATATATCAAATGCGTGTGTGTGTGGATATGTATTTTGAAAGATAAAGGTGGTCTATATCTATTTTACTCCTTCTACTTTATGTTTTTCATATGAGTATTCACCAGCTTTCACTAACTAACCGTCTCTTTCCCTTCTAGGTGATCGGTGATTCGAGTTCTAGTTAGAGTCCACCAGTCCAGCAGTATGATTAGCCAAGAATATTGTATATTCTAGGCTAATTCTCCCTTAATTCGGATGTGTTTATCCGTTATTCCCCTTGTTATTCCATTTGATATTGCGCGTGATAGTGTTTCATGTATAGCAGAGATTTTGCAGGTTAAATGGCTGATGTTGGAAGTATTATGGATCCTGAATTGATTTGGAGGAGCTAGACATGAGGTTACATGTGTTCATCATGGAGGTGACAGAAATTACTGGGTGTCGACCGGTCTACTGGCACGTCGTCGACCGGTCGAGGGAAAGCAGTGGAGTCCCTTTTGTGCCAAGAGTTGATGAAAAAATGAAAGTTCGAAAAATGCTTCTTCTTGATCGGTCGACTGAGCCGTCGTCAACCGGTCTCCGAATTCCAGAGCATCATTAATTTATCCACGACCGGTCGACTGAGCCGTCGTCGACCGGTAGCCGCTGGGAAAATCTGACAGATTCTTTTATAGTTTTATATTGGTATAGTGGAGGGGACAACCTTGGAACTCTCAATTTGGGGGAATGTTTTGTAAGGAAATTCGTGGAGGCATGCAAGGGACATGCTTTTGGTGTCTTGGGAGGGAGGATACTCACACACACTTAGATACAATTTTTAGGTTTTATCTTAGGACTCTCTCTACATTGCTCTAGTCTTGTTCTTCATTTTTGCTCTCAAGGAGAGCAGTTTTTCTGGGCTGATTTTCTTCCACTTTGCTCATGTTTTTGGTAACACTTCAAGTAAGTTTGTAATTTTATTTGTAACTTCATTGTTAGTACTTTTTTTCTTGAATGCAATCTTCTTTTCCTAGTATTTATTTCCATGTTCTAATGGCCATGGGTGAGTTGTAAATAGGGGTAGGTCATGGATTAGGCTTTCCATGGCTCATGGGGATTATGATGTTCTCCATTGTCATGGTTAGATTTTAGGTTGTTGTGATTCACTCTCCTATTTTTGGTCAAGGCAAAGGGTTGTTATCACCTTGATTGGTTGGGGACAACTTCCTTGTCACAATCCATACTTGGTGCTATGTCATCTTTTGGACTTGATTTAGGGTCCATGTGAGAGGATTCATCAACAATCCCAACCTCTAACCATTGCGCAATAATGTTTTACTCTATTGGATATTTGGAGATATTTGATACCCTTGAGTTGTGGTAGCCAAGCCCATGACCGCACCCGCCTTTAAATTAGATAAATTTTCTACACATTTCCATAGTTCAAGTTGAAACAATTCTCATCAAAATTTGGTTGGCTACCTATAGCCTCAAAACAAACATCCTTCCAAGAAGAAATAAAATCAAAGCATTAGAAGATCTCCTCCCCGTGGAATCGATCTCGGACTTTCCGAGTATTATGCTATGCACACTCTAGCCATATGCTTCGGGCTACCTCTTTATTAAAACACACATTGAAGGTGTAAGCATTTTTGGCGCCGTTGCCGGGGAGGTGACATCTAATTTTGATTTCATTTCTTTTTGAAACCAAAACAAGTTCACAAAACAAAATTCTTGAAAGGAGGTCACCGGTATATGTACGGTTACTTTCGTGACCAAACGCATAGACTTGTGCAAAATCAAACACCCCCTCTCGACCCAATGGCCCAAGATGACAATAATGCGGTTGTGCCACTGGCTCGAACTATGCGTGACTATCTCAATCCGACTCGTGTCACACAATTATCATGCATAGTCGCACCAGCGTCTAATGGTCAAAATGTCTTCACCGTTAAACAACCACATCTTAAAATGCTACCCCATTTCCACGGGATGCATACCGAGCAACCGTACCTTCATGTACGTGACTTTGAGGAGGTTGTGAGCACCATTTCCAACAATCCTTTACAGCTTGAATCTGCTCGAATGAAGTTATTTCATTCTCATTAAAGGACAATGCCAAAACTTGGCTAAATTCTCTTAAATCTCAGTCCATTACTAGTTGGGGAATGGTGCAAGAAGAATTTCACAAGAAATTCTTTCCCTTGCATCGTACTCGTGCTCTCAAGAAACTCATAACTTCATTTGGGGAAAAGGAGGGGGAGTCCTTTGGCGTATGTTGGGAGAGGTTCAAGGACCTCCTCAATGCTGTCCCCCACCGTGGTTTTGATCATGTGCAAATAGTTGGATATTTCTATGAGGGGATCTCCCAAAGAAACCGTCAATTCATCGATATAATGTGTAACGGTGAGTTCTTGGATAAAGGACCAACTGAGGCTTTAGATTACTTTGATTTCCTTTCGGAAAACACTCAATCGTGGGACTATTCTGATCCCAATGATTGTACTTTGCCTTCTACGGTCCATGGTCAAATTCTTGGGGGGGAAACATGTGTTAAAGGACCATGACAACCTATCTTTGAAAGTTGCACAGCTGAGTCAAAAAATGAAAACTTTTAAAATTATCAAACTCAATCCGGTCGCCTCTATGGCACGGACCGAGGAAGCATGCACTATTTGCGAAACCACCAGTCATGTTGCCGTGCATTATCCCTCATTGCCGATAGTCAAAGACCTACTTTCTACGACGGAGCAAACCGATGTGAACTCTATTAACAATTTTCCAAGGAGTGCTCCATTGAGTGGGGGTTACCATCCTAGTTCGAGGAACCACCCAAGGTTGAGTTGGGGAAATAATGAACAACAAGGACCCCCTATGGGATCCCAACGTTTACCACCCCAACCTCAATACAATGTTCAACCACCCAGATTCCACAATCAAAATCATGCACCACCACGGTACCCTCCGCATCAATCAAATCCGGATCCATCTTCTTATGTTCCACAAGGACCCTCTGTGGGTTCCAATGCTTATCAACCGCCAAATTAGCGAAGCATGGAGGATACCCTCCAAGCGTTTATGCAATCTCAACAAGCATTCATGCAATCACAACAAACCATTAATGAAGATCTTCGTTCTC
>NMUG010007356.1:0-12113 GCA_002855965.1 Monotropa hypopitys
TATATATATATATATAGAGAGAGAGAGAGAGAGAGCAAAGGTAATCCCAACAAGTCCTTGGGTCCAGGCAACACCTTGGGCCTAGGGCAATCCAAAAAAAAAATATCAAGCCCAAAATTTTTTTAGAGACCAACTCAAGTTTTGAGTCTCTTAGCCTTGTTTTTATGTCACACCCGTCTCATTTAAGTTTGATTTTATTATAAAATTAAATAATTACTAACATTAGAAGTAGAATTGAGGTCTTAGAGAAATTATTTCTTAGTAAGGATACACTTGTAAAATTTATTGAAGTAGAAGGTGTCAAGTTGTAATTGTGATTGACTTATTTGTTAATACATGGAATTGTGGAAGACATTGTAGTCTTTTTAGATAAAAATCTAATTAGTGAGGAGTTGTTTAGTCCTAATCTCTTTGTTGCTCTTGGTGGTTATTCTTAAGGATAGAGAGAGTTGAGAAACTTAGAGAAATTGAAGATTTGTTTGAAATTTTCTAAGGGATCAACTGCGATCCATAGAAGGGATTATCAACTAAGTATTCTTTTCATCATTTTAGTTGTAACATCATGGAATCTCATAAACAAATTAGTAGGTTTAAGGAGAAATTAAATCTTAACGAGTTTCTAAGAAAAACTTAATGATAATCTTAGATTTAGGATGAATTTGATATTTGTGGACTTTGATTATTAGGTATTTGATATGTTATGGTTAGGGAAAATCATAGGTATGGAAGATTTTCAAAGTTTTTAGACTCTTAAGTCGAATTTGAGAGTTTTGGAAAAGAATGGCTCAAAAAATTGCCATTGAACAACAAATTGTCTGGACCGGTAGGGGCGCCGGTATGCCAACCGACATGTCAAGCGGTATAACGGCTCCATACTAGTGTGTTTTATTATTTTTTCCCAAGGAATTTTCCTAAGAGAAAACTTAATAGTATACTGGGCAGTATACCGATGGTCTACCGGTCCAGCTACCGGTCAATAGGGTGTTCTGAGGTTGTGTTCAGATGTTTGAGTTTTTGTTTCGAGATTAGTTTGGGGTTTGTTTGAGGAGTTATAATCAAAAGTTTTAAGGTATTTTAAACAAGAATGACTTATAAACAACCTTTAACTATTTAAATTGTAATGCAAGTGGTATATCGTTATAACTTAGTAAAGATGAAACAAGTGAGGAGCTGGGTTCTTTGGCATCACCGAAGTAGATATTTTTGACGATTTCACGTACTTGGTGAGTTTGTTAGACACCTCTTCAATATATGTTCATTTTCTTATGTGACTACATGTTTTTTATGATATTTCTCATCCATGTTTTATTGCTACAAATATGTGGAAGAGCATGTTCTATTTGATTTAGATGGCTATGCGATTATCCATTTTTGGATATATGTGGAAGGCATGCTTATTTGATTATGTGGCTTAATTGTGTAGCATTGTGATAGATATGCTAGGGATCAATGATATTCAAGCATGTGAATTATAAAATGAAAGGTGACACATGATACGAGTGTGAAAGCCATGATTAATATGGTACAAAAATGTGGAATTATGTTGACCACTGACAGGCTTGTGGATAAGTTGGTAAGACCGAGGGGGTGATATGGACGTGTTATCATATCCTTTGCAAGTAGGCGTAATTGCACGATGGGGTTTGGTCGGGGATCCAATGGGCTTGGTCGGGGATCCAATGGGCTTGGTCGGGGAAACATGGGGAACTAACCATCGAATTAGTAAAATTATATAAAAAGTGAATTAAAGAAAATTAACCTTTAAGATGTGATACGATGACTTGCTTAATGAGAACAAGATGCATGACACACATTATTGGCCTTTTGTGCTTACACGATATGTTAGTTATTTAACATGTTGATTTGCATATACTATCTATTGGTGTCTAATGCACTCCTGGATATCTTTTGCTATTTTTGTTGCAATCTATATCCAGATTTGGATGTTTAGCGGGTTCACTAAAAGTTAGATCGATGTGCTCTTTTAGATAGAGATGTGAGAGTTACACTCCTTTATTGGGTCTTTATTTTCATCTACTTTTCAGTTGTTAGTTAATAGTTTGTGGGATTATGATTGAGTGGATTTTGGAGAGGTTTATTGTATTACTTGAGTGAGACTTGATAGACCTTGGTGTGATGATCTTGATACTTGTGGATTACTATTTTAGGATTATTCATGTGGTAGCCGGACCTTACCTGTCTTGGGCCGGACCCCAACTGTCCGGATCAACTTATCAATCCGGACTCAATCCACATCTCTCGGAGCAATCTAGGGCCGTCGGCCTCACGGACCTCCACTCATATTGCTGTTGGACAGATCCGGCGGATCATCATGTGTTTAGCATATTAAGCAGTCTCACCGGACACCCGAAGGGACCAGGCCGGGTCGGCCATGCAGTTTCCTTCAACCTCCGGCATACTTTACCGGACGTCGAGGAAGCCCAGCGTCTCCACTCCCCACTGGGAAACGGGACAACTTCCACCGACGGACGGTCCTATGCTAGAGGGGTCCACCATCGGCAGCAGCAGGGAACAATGACCTCCGGCAGGTGGCACTCGGGTCGGCCGTACAACTGCTGACGTGGCCCGGGTCGGTTCAGCGGCCCAAACACATTATAGGGCTAACGTCAGCACCTGACCTCCCGCCCGTGTGCATCACACACCTATACCTTTGGCGCCAAGTCAGTTCTCCCTATAAATATCTCCTCAAAACACTATTCAACGGACGGAACATTTGGTATCTCTCCGACTCTCTTTCAGTTTACGGTTTACTTTCTCCAATCGTTGCTAACTTAGCCATCGGAGGCCCCTCTCGATCGCTGCCGACCGGTGGGCTCTAACCTTTGTGGTTGCAGGAGCCAAGCAGGTATCCCTTTTCTCTTATAGGTGACTGAACACTTAGCCGAAGCATCCACAAGTCATCCGGCCATCATCCGAAGGACCCCTCAGCCCCATCCGGACTCTCAGTCACCACAATTCATATTATATTTTTCAGTATTTTGCCGTGTGATTGGTTTTTTGTGATTATGGCTATCCATTTGGATATTTAGTGGCATTGTGTATGATGTTTAGTTAGGATACCATAATTGGACGATCTTTATATTGTCGTGTCTGGGATGAGTCTTAACAGTTTGGTATCAGAGCTCTAGGTTGTTAGATTCTAGAATAAGTGTGTTTTGAGATTTGAGAAATCTTGAGGTGAGAGTTTAGGATGAGGGTAATTGTGTATATTCTAGGATTATCGTATGTGTTACTTTGACACGTAGGCAACTACCTTGAAATCCGGTTTGAAAAGCATCTGATCAACATTTTTCAAATAAGAGGTCTTGAGAAGTTAATTAGAAGGCATGATATATCAGAATACGGGGTCTAGAGTTCTGTCTAGGAAATGGCTTAGTAGTGAATTTTAAGATGTTAGATACATATATGCTAATTTTAGTTTTTGCTCTTGACTGTTATGTGCTACATACTACGTGTTCCTGCTATATCATGATGATTTTTATAAACATGACATTATTATGGACAATGTTGAAGACACAACTTTGACTAGCCCGGGTAAGGGAGAGGTAAATCAACGTCAAGCACTGGGGAATCCACCATTTGTTAACGATACTGATAGAATGGTAGCTGCAATGACACAATTTGTAGAAAATCAGATTGCATTTATGCAGTGGCAAACCGCTTAGCAAGCAGGAGGAGCTGGATCTAGCCTTATCGAACATTTTCATAGGCTTCACTCTTATGAGTTTGAGGGGATTGTATCCCCAATGGTGGTTGAGACTTGGCTCAGAGGCATTGAGAGAGTGTTTGGAGTGATGAGTGTTAATGATAAACAAAGGTGACTTTGGCGTCTTTTAGTTTGAATGGCGAGGCCTTGTCTTGGTGGGAGGCCCTTAGTCGCTAGCTTATGACACCTAACCTTGGGGAAATTCTTGTTGTCCATAGGGATATTAATTGGGAGATGTCTGTGAATGAGTTTAATGACCATTATTGCCCTGAGAGTTATAAGTTGGATCATGAGATTGCCTTTATTTATTTGAAATGTCGGTGGCAGAGTACGAGGAAAAGTTTGCATCTTTGTCCTATTATGTCGTGGATTTGGTTAATACAGATGCAAAACATTGTAGACGTTTTTGTTCTGGTTTGGCCCCTAGCATTGCTACAAGGATTACGTTCTTTAGAGAGAAGGACTATGCTGACTTGGTTAATATGGCTAAGAAAATTGGGAGAGATGTGTAAGAAATGTTTGAACACCATATTAGTGCCAAGAGAAATCGGATGAGTGGTAGTTGGTCGGGTAAGACTAGTAGTGAGGGTGGTGGTATCAAGGGTGGTGAGACTAAGTCTCATTTTCAACAAGGCATAATGATTCTAAACCCAAAGGTAGTTGGCATAGAGGAAGAAATGATCAAGGTTGGGGACTTCTTTGAAGTTCAGTACGACTTTTCATCCTTAAATAGATAGTCAGTCGGAGGAGGATATGATGCATGGTTCTGTACCTGATTTGAGGGCACATATGATGATTAGTTATTGTTAATGGAATTTGGTCTTGTCCGAGGAGTTTTAATGAAGTTTTTTGGGTCTTGTAGAGGTCTTAATGAATTAAAACAAGTGTTAAGAATTCTTAAATAATACTATGTAAGTTAAGAAGTTTATCATTCTAATTTAATGATATCGAAATAGGTGAGAAGTCAGGATCTTCTACGACTGCGAAGTAAACCCTGTTTGACAACTTCACACACATTCGGTGAGTGTGTAGATACCTTTTAATAGATGTTTCTTAACATATGTGACTATGTGCTAATGTTGTCCCCCTTACGTGCTATACTTTTTGGACATATATGCAAGCATGGTTTATGTGGCGACATGATTTTTAGTTGAATGTTGTAGCAATGCATGCTTACCTGCTTTACCTGTGGAAATATGTGCAAGCATGCTATACCTAGTTTAATTGCCTTCGAGTTAGATATCGTATGATGGCATGTTTACTTGCTTACATGTTTTATTTCTAATAACATTCATGTTGGGCATGATAGAGAACGTTATGATAAAATCCTTGTGAACCACATATGAACATAAGTGAGTAATGAAAAGTTTATCTAAAAGTAGTAAGCAATGTAAAATGGAATGACCCCGACATACTTTTGCAAAGTTGTGAGGCCAAGTGTGGTGCAATGTAACTAAAAGTGATTTGTATCACAGTTAGGCTTTCTTGTAAGCTCGGAATGACCGTAATGCGATTATGTACCACAAACAGGCTTTCTTGTAAGCCCGGAATGCCCGTAATGTGGTCAAGGACTTGATTGATTCGTTCTTAGCAGGTGGACTCACGTTATTGATGTGTTTTGGACCATCAGATAAGAAAATTGACATGTCACTAAATTGCAGAGAAAAAGAGGAAGAGAACATATGATACGAGATTGCATTGACACAGCCTTGCATGCCATGTTTATTGTTACGTTAGTTGGTTATTGGATTGGATTAGGGGCAAGACACACCCCTTCAATTCTTCTTGACTTATATTAATAGTTTCACATATTGATTTGCATATATTGACTATTGTTATCTGACACTCTTGGATATCTTTTGTTATTTTATGTTTGCAATCTATATCCAAGTTCAGATGCTTAGTGGGTTCACTCCAAGCTGGGCGTATGTTCTGTTGGCGAGAGTTTTAGAAGTTTATTCTATAGTAGGAATTGTTTTCCCTTTTCTTTTGTATGTTAGTAAGTAGTGAGTAGTAGAGAGATTGTGTTGGTGCTCCTAATGAGTTTAGTAGTAGTGTTTATGAGTTTTTAATGTAGACCTTGGTGAGGGTTTTATGTCATTTGGTTGTTTATGTCAGAGAGCTATCCCGTTGAAAGAGTTTTATTTAAATGTCCGCTGTGTTTTAATTTATTGGAATTTCTAGCTATTTGTGCGATAGTTGTTGACCTTGTGAGGAATGTTTTAGTCATGATTCTGTAGCTAGATCACCTCATTATGGTGGTTTTCAGAATGAGTCATGACCAGGGCCGGCCCTGAGGCATTGGCCACCAAGGCGGTGGCCTTGGGCCCCGAAATTTGTGGCCCCCAAATAGGCCCCCTTTAGATTTGCATTTATGTTATATATTAGTTATCGTAATGTATAATCGTTATTGTAGCGTTGGCTCCGTTGGCTCAAGCTTGTGTCTTCAGTAGATAGTACTCAGGTTCGAATCCTGGTACTGTTTTTTTCAAGGTTTAATTTGTTTTTATATTTTACATATCAAAACTTTCGGGAAGGGATTCGAACCCTGGTCATTAGATAGAACCAAAGAGTCAAAAACCACTTTGACAGCTAATATATTTATGTAAGTGTCATAAAGTATTAATATATATTAACATATATTTTTTCTATTAGAGCCTCATATTTCAATTTCGATTTAGGCCTCCAAATATCTAGGACCGGGCCTGGTCATGACAAGACTGATCCACCATAATGAGGTGATCCGGCTACAGAATCATGACTAAAATATTCCTCACAAGGTCAACAACTACCGCACGAATAGCTAGAAATTTCAATAAATTAAAACACACACCAAACAGGAATGGTGGATTTCAGAATGAGTCATGACAAGAATGATCCTGACGTGACCCCCCTGCGGTTGAGCTTGAAGCTTCCATTCCTAAACAGACACCGAGTGCGGCTCCTCCTCCTCTAGTGGAACCTGCTAGTCTAACCATTATCCTTGTGGAAACTGATGCAGAGACTATTTCTGATAATGCTTTACTGCCCCATCTGAGTCTAGTGCTGAGACTGTTCAAGCACCAGACGTTGTGAATATAAACTAAGACTTTTTTTGGTTGAATCTGAACAACACTTGTACTTTTTTAGTTCTAGTGTAAGCTTTTGTCTTTGTTTGATACCTATACGGGGACGATAAATCCGCTCCATCAGGTCTAGGGGTCGAGTCTCACTCCGCCCGATCGCGGGATAGTGAGGCCGATTCGCGCTGTGTTAAGGGCAACCGTATAGGAGTAAGGCTGCTGGTGCCTGATTTACTCCCACACGTGTTCTGTGGTGGCGTGCGTGTGGGGCCCTTGCGTTTGGGGTACAAACGTTTTTTTTTTCTAAATGTCTTTACTTCTAAATACTTTTGGATATTTGCTATTTGACTGCCTTGCATTCTCTGAATGTTGCTGTGTACTTCTTTGGCAATTGTCTTTTCTCTTCTAGATTCATAGTTGTCCTTGGAATATTGGTTCCCTCAAAGACAATATTCCTACTCTATGCCTCACTACATCCATTTGGATTATTCAACATTACCATGGACTTTTCGAGTGTTTAAAATGTGTGGAAAAGATCCACGAGTTAGGAATCCATATCCTTGGATTTGACCACCATGTCGTTGATGTTGACCTCCATACTTTTTCCCAACAAGTCCTTGAACATCATGTGTTGTCGTGCAGAAAATAAAATTGCCAATAACATTGCACCCAATGGCTAAAAATCGCACCGAAATGGTTAATCTAACAATTTTATTTTGCAAAATTTTGTGCATTATATATGTATATACCTGAAAATGGTTGCCTCTCAAAATTTCAAAAAAATAACAGTATACATTTCAAACATACATCATTCTGCACTTTCATTCGGAGCAACTGTCATTATCGCTCGAATGAAAAATCCATCTTTTACAACTTTAACATTTAATTTAATCAAATTAAGAGTGAATTATTCGGACTGTCACTTGGAAAAATGATGATTTTTGTTTAAATAATCACCACTCAAATCACCAACTTGAGAAGATTTTATTGATATAACTAGAAATTTGATGATTTAAGGGTTGTAAGTGTAACACCCGTCCTAATTTAAATTAATTGATTAAAATATCTTACTAAATAAAAAAAATAATAATATACATAAGTCATGTATATTGATAGGATTGGGGTACATTAAAAATTTAATGAAGCCTTGGTGGAATTTTAGCCTTAATTGATAAAAGAATAAAATTTAAATAAAAACAATTACATATAACATTATATATTAAGTGAGGGCATGGCTATGAGGGTAATAGGTCATATTATAGGAGGGCATAATGGTCCAAGGAGTTATAGATCGTTTTAGGGTTGAGGGAGAGATTCATTCTCTCATTATTCACCTTGGAGAGAAAGCTGCAGCAAATTGAGGGTGATTAGCAGACCCCCCTTTGGAGATTAGTCGTTTCTGCCCAGATCGTGCAAGTTTTGGCGAAGAAATCTACAACAAAGTTGTTTCTCACATTCCGTAGGTAATTTTTCATATATTATGTGTCTCAATTGGACTTAAGATCTGACGAGAATTAACGTTTTAATTAGAACATGATTAAGGGCTGTTTAAGCAGCGATTAGTGATAGATTCATGAGTTTGGAGGTCTTAATCTATGTTTTTGAATCCCAATTTCTAATATGTTGTACCCTAACATGTTATTTACACTGTGGTAAAAGGGTTTGTTGTTTGGAGTTCATTTAGATCAAAAAATTAGGAAAAAGATTAAGTTGACAATTTTTCTGATTAAGCAGTTTTTATACCCTGCTGTATTCTTATCAGTCTGTAGGACGGGGTATTTTACAAAAAAAATCCAGAAAAAAATATATGACGTGCTCATCGTCTATAGCTTTCCAACGGTATCTAATAATTGAAATTCCGAGTTATGTAGTAAAAGTTATATACATTTTAGTACGGAGTTCGTAAAGAAATTTTGGGTTTTTCGGGTAGTGAGTTGCATAAATGAACTTAATCTTTGAATATTGTAAGTTACCGGATAAAAATATGCATATCCTTATACACCAATGCGATTCCTATGAATAGGAGATCTTCCGGGGACATCGAGAGCACCTCGATAGCTTTATATTGCGGTCACTACATCACATTGTGAGTGTGTAGATTCCTTCTCTCTAGAATGATAATTGTTTGTTATTCATTTTGGTGTTTTTATGTGGAATGCGGTGGTTGTGTGTTTTGAGTAGGATTCTATGATGCATGACTAATTAATATACATATGTATATATGTGTGCATCATGACATGGACTATAGTTGGGCAGCGAGCAGTACTATCCCCTCCTTTTTATATGTTTAAGCGAATTGGAGTGATGAAACTACACATATAGGGTGTTTTAGTACCTCTTTTACAATGACGTGACATAAAACGAAGTATATTGTGTGAACAACATGCTTAGTACCGTATATGCTGAATTGATGTAAGCTATGTGTGCAGTGGATATTTTCTTACAAGCCCATCTTATGAATATTGAATGATGAATGAGGTTTTATGGTACACGTATGCATATTTTAAATACAAACATTAACTTAAAATATTCTGGTAGCACACTTTTGTGTGACTACCCACGACGATGAAATATAATTGTGACGAAATTTTCCTGGTAGCACAATAAACGTGACTACCCACGACGATGGAAAAAAAATGGTTCCGGTAGTACATGTGTGTGACTATCCACGACGATGGACCTTTAGTAATGTGATGTTGGATCCAACTATCAATGAGAAATATTCCGGTAGCACGCTTCTGTGTGACTGCCCACGACGATGGAATATAATTTTGATGATAGTTTCCCGGTAACATAATAAACGTGACTACCCACGACGATGGAAAATAATTGTGGCTAAATATTCCCGGTAGCACCATAAATGTGACTACCTACGACGATGGAATTTTAAGCTTACTCTAAAATATACCAAATAAAATACCTTTGTGTGAGCATTAGTATTTTTTAATGTCTGTGGATTGTTAGTACGTAGTGGCCTACTTAAGGGGAGAGGCACAACCTCTGTTTACTTGTTGCGTCTACTTGCTTGCTCTTACTCGTTTGGTTGTACTTGCGTGTTTTAATAGTCAGTTGCACTGTTTTGTTTTGAATGACATATTAAATGTGTAACATATCAATTTGTATTCTATATTAATGAGAATCTTACACTTCTGGATATTGTTGCATTTTCTTTGTTTTGGCATATGTATCCAGGCAAAGTAGCTTAGCTGCGGGTCATTGCAGTTAGGAGTTAGCATCTTTCAGCAGGAGCCTCTTTGTTCCTACTTGCCAGCTAGTAGGACTTACTTTTACTTCTTAGGTAGTTGTGAGGGAGTGGTGTAGGCTCAGTTACTTTAGTCTTTTGTTTACAGTTGTGGTTAGTAGACTTTCTTTACAGTTTTTGGGATCTTGTTCTGGGTCATTGTGGTAGACTGTCACACTCGTGCGTTTTTGGATTTTTCAGAGACTATGGTATTTTTATATCTCATTTCTATTTTTTTCCGCTGCGTATCAAACATCATAAAAATGTGGAGTTTTTAATTAAACAACTATTATATTATAAAAAAATATGTGGGCTAGTTCCCACCCTATTTTAAATGGTATTTTAGGTCATTACTCGTATCCGAAGTTCTCTTTCTTTGGAATTCTGGGATGGGTCCTGACAGCTTGGTATCAGAGCTCTAGGTTTTAAGATTCTCGGAACAAGTGTGACATAGGATGTTGAGTCTCTTGAGGTGAGTGATAGGTTGAGTCGGTTTGTCTTACTCTTCCGGGAACGTTGTGTGTGTTACTTGGACACTCAATTGACTGCCTTGAAATCTTAATTGAAAGGGCGCCTGATCAACGCATTTTCAACTAAGAAGTCTTGGAAAGCCAGTTGGAAAAGCACAATTGTACCGGAATCCTGTGTCTAGACGGCGTATAGGTGTACGATGGCAATGAACCCTTAGGTATCAGATTTTGTTTGTGCAATCCCTTACTTGTTGTTTGTGTCTAGTTGATGAGATAATATGAGAAATGTGCTTATTGTATTTATATTATTGATGAATCAGGATTGTGATGGATAATATGGAAGATGCTGCGTCTACTGGTCCAGCTAATGGGGAGGTTAATCAGTCCCAGGCATCAGTTAATCCTCCAGTTATGACCAATGCTGAGAGAGTTGAGGCCGCAATGGCCCAGTTTCTGGAGAATCAGGCGGCATTTATACAATGGCAGACTATGCAGCAGGCAGGGACGGCTACCACTAGTGTTATGGATCGGTTTAAACGCTTGTGCACATCTGAGTTTCATGGAATGGCTTGTCCTTCAGATGCAGAGAAATGGTTGCATGAGGTGGAGCGTGCTTTTGCTACTTTGGGAGTGCCAGAGAATCAGGAAGTGAATTTAGCCTCTTTCAATCTGAAGGGTGAGGCTTTATATTGGTGGGAGGCTTATCATCGTCAGCTGACGATGCCAGTTTTGGATGATGCTGTTGCACTTCCTCGCATTGTGACATGGGAGCTCTTTGTAAAGGGTTTCAATGACCAGTACTATCCAGCCACTTACAGATTGGATCAGCAGAATGCATTCCTCTATCTCCAGCAGGGATCTATGTCAGTATCAGAGTATGAGGCAAAATTTGTCACCTTATCCCGCTTTGCAGTTCAGTTGATACCCACTGATGGGGACAGATGTCAGAGGTTCAGATATGGCTTACATCCTAGTGTGGCCACCAGACTTACTGCTTTCAGAGAGAGTGATTTTGCAGATCTTGTAGACATGGCTCGACGCATTGGCAGAGATGTAGAGAGCTTGAATGAACACCGTGCAAAGAAAAATAATTCCAGTGGAGGAGGAAGCTTCAAGACAGGGGTGAACAAACCCCCGTTCAAGAAGAGCCATGGTGGTTCTAAGTTCCAGGGCAACTGGGGCAAGAGAGATGATCAACAAAGCAGAGGGAGCCAGTCCGTGGGAAGTGCTCCTAGCGAAGGCCGATGTTATTTCAGATGAGGTAAAATGGGTCATATTGCTAGAGATTGTCGAACAGCTAGTGATACCGATGCAAAGATCAAGTGTTTCAGTTGTGGAGAATGGGGGCACAAGTCTCCACAGTGCCCTAAGCCGCATGGAGCATCACAGTCTTCAGTTGTGGGTTCTTCAGGTGGTGCGGCTGCTAGCACCGATAGTCAGATGAGGCTTGGGAGAGTCTTTGCTATCACCCGCCAGGATGTGGAGGCTACACCAGATGTGGTCACAGGTACTTTTCTTATATCAGGCTACTATGCTCGAGTTTTGTTTGATTCTGGGTCTACTCATTCCTTTATATCGGAGTTATTTTGCCACATGCTTCATAAGCCTTCGGC
>NMUG010007357.1:0-12112 GCA_002855965.1 Monotropa hypopitys
TATTTTTTGAGGGGTCCTAAATCAAAAAAATAAACACACAATAATGAGATTTGAACATCGGATGTCTACTAACAAAACCAGACGTAATAAACAATTCAGATATTTGTTATTTCTGTGGAGATATATAATATATAATATATATAATTATTTTTTTGAGGCCCTATTTTTTGACTAAAAAACAGGGCCTAAAGACGCCGCACCCCTTGCTTTAGGTCAGAGCCGACCTTGGTAGCAGGACATGATTGGCTAAGTTTTTGACCTTATTGGCACATGAAAGAAACTTATTTGGAGACGAAGTTCTAGGAATTTCATGTGGTGACTAGCATAACATACTTAGAGTCATAACATACCTAGAGATTAATGGGTAAACACGAATTTAATTTCTCACTTGATTCTGCGTCCTGACTGTATGTAACCATCTATATACAATCACTTAATTGCTGAATACAGCCCACATGTTTTTTTTTCGAACGGTTCCGCTTCGGACACAAACTTTCGAACGAAATAGGTTATTTCGGAAGTTAGTATCCGAAGTGTTCAAAACATTTCGAAAGTTTGTGTCCGAACAGTTTAAAAAATTTGTGAAAAAATCATTTGAAAGTTTGTGTCCGAATGTCCAAAAATTCAAAAAAAAAAACAAAAAAAAATTTGGGTTGTATTTAGGACTTATGTGGTTGTAGATAGAACCTCCCAACCATCAATGATGGCATATACCATTTCTTTCCTTTTTATGTTTCTGTTTTCTCTTTTTTTGAAAACAGAAAACAGAAAGTAGACTTTTGCTACTTTCATTTTTTTGGAAACAGAAAACAGGGTACAACGATCTTGGAATATAATGCATGTAACACTTACAAAAATTTAATTTGGAGATTATTGTGTAATAATTTGAAAGTAAAAGTAGATAACCAAACACATTTTTACTTTCTGATTTAAAAAAAAATTGAAATTAAAAACAGAAAAGAGGAAGTAGAATTAAAAACAAGGCAAATATAGAAGTAAAACCAAGGCAAATATTACGGCTTCTTTTTCAACATATTCCCCTCGCAAATCTTACCAAACACAGCGGTTGCCTTGCATATATTTTTCTCAGCGAGAATAATCAAAACAATTCCCCCCCGATTCGTCAGAATTTGGAGAAGGTAGTTAACATGGAAGAGTACTTGGATTGCATGAAGACTTTACGCTCTCAAATGAACGGTATGTAGATCTAGGTTTTGTATCTCCATCACATAGACGGAAATCCATATGGAGATGTTCTGTTTTAGTTTTCTCCACCGACTGATCATTGCGAATTACGTGTTGTCTAATTGATTTGAAATTGTTGCAACCGAAGACGTGGAGGATCAAGCGGCGAAAATCTCAGTTGAAGAGCAAACTCAATATACTACCATTCAAACTATGGAGAAAGACCTCCACTTAGGTTTTCTACTCCTCCCCTTCTTTTACTGTACATTGGTACTATATCTTCTTCCTATTCAAAATCTGTCTATTCGTATATATAAAATTTATTTACATCGGCGTCTAAATTCATTCGCACCGTACTCATGATTCTGGTAGTATATAAGAGTCTCTCTCCATTCAATTTACTATATATTCCTTGCCCATCGGTAATCTCGCTGGTGAATTTACTTCATAAGAATTTGCAATTTACTCGTTACAAAAAAGGGAAAATTACATATAAACCCCCATAGTTTGACTTGTTTCTCAAATTAAGCTCAGGTTGGTTTATTTGAACAAACTAAACCTTACCGTTACAGGCATTCCCCAATTCGTACCCTCCGTTTACTGCTGTTAGTTTACTTAACAGAACAGTTGCACATCCATTGTGATAGAATTGGGGTAAAATGTAACTTCAGAAATGGTTGTGGATATGCTTTGCAATTGGATTGGTAGTTTGTTTTTCTGTTGTAACTGCCTAATGGCCTAGGTAGTTTTGGGGTGAAAAAAACGGGTTGTTATATAGCGCAGAGAACGGGAGGAGAAAGGGCTTTTTAGTACTCCTTTGTTCCATTAGAATTTCCAATTCCGGGAATTATGTTGTAATTTCCTTTTGCTTAATAAAAGAACAGAACAGTTGGGATGTTCAAGCTCATTTCTTCTTCAATTCTATGAATTCATTCCTCAAAGCGTATCAGTGGTATTATAGCTTGGAGATTCACGTTTAAACGACGATACAACTATAATGGCATGTGAAACTCGAGCATAGGATATTATGTGAATCGAAGGGGCTAGTCGTGTGTTGAGAGAAAGTTCAGACAAACAAGCAGAGGCTATGGCTGGAATAAAGAACTTGGTTTCAGCTATAAATTTGAAGTATGAACCGATCACAGAAAAGGTAATGCCATCTTCTTCTGAATCTGCTATAGTTTCACTACCTGAATCGTATAATGGCCGAAATCATTGGTAGTCTAGGTCTGTGAAGCTTAAATTTCCTAAAATTTTCGGTGAAGATCCGGATGTTTGGATTTATAAATTTGAAAAATTCTTTGAATTTAATGCGGTCAATGAAACCAAGAAAGTGAAATCGACTTCCTTACATTTGGAAGACAAAGCCACATAATGGTTTCGTTGATTTGAGAAAACACACACCTTTAGAACTTGGAAGGATTTTCTGCTGCAATTACAATTCATTTTTGAGATAGTTTGTATGAGGATGCTGTGGGGAAATTAACCAAATTACATCATTTGTCTTCTGTTAAGATGTATCAAGTACAATTTAAAGAATTGGCCAACAAAACTTCTGGTTTGGCAGAAGCATTTTTCGCTAGCTGTTTTGTCAGTGGATTGAAAGAGGAGGTAAAAGATGGGCATGGGGTACAATTGTTTCAACCTAAGAACATATCTCAGGCCTTGGGACTGGCTAGGTTACAAGAAGAATCTGTGGGAGCTATGATCAAGAAAACCAAGTTCATACCTAGAAATAACACTCGCAGTTTTCCACCCATCCTAAACCGGCGAAAACAGTCCCTCCTATAAAAAATGACTCAAAAAGACTTAGAAGATCGAAGGCAAAAAGGGTTGTGTTATGGTTGTGATGAAAAGTATTTTAGAGGGACGTGTGTAAAAAGAAGTAATTGTTTTTGTTAGAAGCCGAGTAAGAGAGACAAATTTGTTGAGAATTTTGCAGGAATTATTACCAGATTTCAATAATCATACTCAAGAATACATTCAAATCCCGGTTCATGCCATTTCTGGTGCTTTGTTCTATAGAACTATGAGGATTAAGGATAAAGTTAATGAGAATGAGGTGACTATTTTAATTGATTTGGGTAGCACCCATAACTTCTTTGACCCTATCATGGCCAAGAGAACTGGTTATGCTATTCAATTTACCAACCCTTTACCAGTTGCGGTGGTTGATGGTTCAACGCTTTATAGCAAAGCAATCATAAGGGATTTTCAGTGGTCTATGCAGGGTACTACTTTCAAGGTTGATATGCGGTTACTTTCCTTGTGTGTGTGTGGTTGGGTGTGTGTGTGACATGGTATTTGGGGTGCAATGTCTGTCAACATTGGATCCTGTTTTATCGGATTTCCAAAATCTGTAGACGGAATTTACTGCAGGTGGCAAGAAACATGTCTTGAGAGGGGGAAATTCAGTGGAGCTTCACCATATGGAAACTGATCCTATGCAGAAATTGTTAAGGAAGAAGCCACATGGAATAATGGCTCAATTGTGCAGCTTAATGTTTACATGCTTATTTTTGATGTTTTTATTGAACGTAAAAGTTTGGCACCTATGAGGTCTCATGACCATAAAATTCCTTTGATAGAAGGCAGTCAACTTCCCAATATTAGACCTTATAGATACCCTTACATCCAAAAAAATGAAATTGAGAAGAAAGTGAAGGAATTGATGGATGCTGGTACTATAAGGCATAATGTTAGTCTTTTTTCTTAATGAACAAACAATTAAGGATAAGTTTTTGATCCCTATTATTGATGAGTTGTCTTCTCCAAGTTGGATTTAAGGTCAGGATACCATCAAGTTATAATGCACTCAAGTGACGTATAAAAGACTGCTTTTAAGTTCCTTTGTTGTGCCTTTTAGTTTAACTAATGCACCTTATATATTTCAAAGTTTGATGAATGATGTGTTCAGGCTCTTCGAAAGTTTGTAATTGTCTTCTTTGATGATATCCTTATTTACAGTAAGAATTGGACAGATCACTTGGTTCATGTCACACAAATTTTGGCCAAACTTAAGGAACATACTTTATTTGCAAAGTTGTTCTAGTGTGCTTTTGGCAAATCTCAAGTGGAGTATTTGGGGCAGATCATCAGTGGTTTGGGAGTGGGGACAGGCTCCTGCTACGATTGAAAGTATGATCATGTGGCCAAAACCGGCTTCTCTTAAAGATTTGAGAGGATTTTTGGGTTTGACGAGTTACTACAGGAGGTTTGTGTTTTAATTAGGGTAAAACTTGTGTGAGTAAAGGCTCACACTCCCCCTTTATATTAATGATAAAAGAATAATTACAATTGGGTCCCTTGTAATAGGGAAGGACACACAAAGGGCATTTAAAGGATAAAAACAACACATTTAACATAATACAATATTCCTAGTGATATTCTAACACTCCCCCTCAAGCTGGAGCATAGATATCTCTCATGCCAACCTTGCCAAGAATTTCCTAAAAAGGTTTACAGCCAATCCCCTTAGTGAGGACATCCGCGAGCTGATCTCCAGTCCTGACAAAAGGCATGCATATAGATCCACTGGTGAGTTTCTCTTTGATAAAATGACGGTCAATCTCCACATGCTTCGTCCGATCATGCTGAACTGGGTTATGAGCTATGCTAATTGCAGCCTTGTTGTCACAGTAAAGGCACATGACATCAAAGTGAGTGATTCCCAAATCATTGAACAAAAGTTTGATCCATATAAGCTCACATACCCCCTGAGACATTGCTCTAAATTCTGCTTCAGCACTAGATCTAGCCACTACATTCTGCTTCTTACTTCTCCACGTAACTAAAGTACCACCAACAAAAGTGCAATACCCTAAAGTGGATCTTCTATCGGTAATTGAGCCTGCCCAATCAGCATCGGTATAGGCTTCAACTTTCAGATGAACATGTTTGGAGAAGAACAGACCCTTTCCTGGAGAAGATTTTAAGTACCTCAGAATCCTCATAACAGCATCCAAGTGTGAGGTTTTAGGGGCATGTATAAATTGACTGACCATACTAACTGCAAAGGCAATATCAGACCGTGAGTGAGATAGGTAGATGAGTTTACCCACTAGTCTCTGATAACTCCCTTTTTCTGTAGGTGTCCCATTATCATCACTACTCAGTTTCAGGTTTGACTCAACTGAGGTGTCACAAGCTTTGCAGCCAAGCATTCCTGTTTCTTCCAACAAGTCAAGAACATATTTTCTCTGGCATATATAGATCCCTTCCTTAGACCTTGCTACTTCAATTCCGAGGAAATATTTCAGGTTCCCTAAGTCTTTAGTTTCGAATTCCTTGGCCAGATGGCTCTTAATCCGAGGGATTTCCTCAATATCATCTCCGGTAAGAACTATGTCATCAACATACACGATAAGAGCCATAGTCTTTCCACACGAAGAATGTTTCACAAATAACGTGTGATCAGCTTGACTCTGTTTAAAGCCATACTTCTTCATTGCCTGAGTGAATCTATCAAACCAGGCCCTTGGAGATTGTTTGAGGCCATACAAGGATTTTCAAAGCCTACACACTTTCCCGTTAGTTTGTGAAGCTTCGAAACCAGGAGGAATGTTCATGTATACTTCTTCATCTAGATCTCCATGTAAGAAGGCATTCTTAACATCAAACTGATACAGGGGCCAGTCTAGGTTAGCTGCAAGAGATAGGAGGATTCTGATAGTATTCATCTTTGCAACAGGAGCAAACGTTTCTTGATAATCTACCCCAAAGGTTTGGGTAAAACCTTTTGCCACTAACCGGGCCTTGTAACGCTCTATGGACCCATCAACTTTGTGTTTAACAGAATACACCCATTTGCATCCCACAATACACTTGCCCTTGGGTAGTTTAGTCAATTCCCAAGTGCCATTCTTATGTAGAGCTTTCATTTCCACTACCATGGCATGTTTCCATTCAGGAATAGCCAGAGCATCCTGAAAACGATTAGGTATGATTATGGAAGAAAGTTTAGACACAAAGGTTTTATACTGGGAGGATAAATGGGAATAGGACACAAAGTTTGATATGGGGTGTTGAGTACAAGCTCTCACTCCTTTGCGTTGAGCAATAGGAAGGTCTAGATTCATGATGTCAGGAGTAATAGCATCGGTAGGCTCAGTACTACCAATAGTAGAGTTACCTGGACTCCTAACACGAGAAGGAGATGGCAGTGAAAGATAAGACATGGTCCCTTGTATCCAGTTAATCTTCTGCCTAGCTCTATCTCTGACATACACCTGTTCGTTGGTCTCCTCCTCTTTTTCTACCTCTATGGGAGCATCATGGACAATTGATATCCCACCTTTTGGTTTAACACTAGATTCTGGAACAAGAACAAGAGTCTCTTCACACTGAGTCTCCCCCTGAAGAGGTGACTGTGACATTACGAAGTAGGACTGTGACTCGAAGAAAGTAATGTCCATAGAGACAAACCACTTACGCGTGGGTGGATGATAGCACTTGTATCCTTTCTGAGTAGAGGAGTACCCAAGGAAGACACATTTGACAGACCGATGATCTAACTTACCTCGTGATGGGGAGTGGTTGTGGACAAAACACACACACCCAAAGATTTTTGGAGGGATAGAGAAAGAAACTTTAGACCCGAGTAGGACTTGAAGAGGAGACTTTTTCTGGAAGACTTGAGTGGGAAGACGATTGATGAGATAGGTGGTGGCTGTAAGAACAGCTTCACCCCAATACGACCGTGGAACTCCCATGGAGAACAACATACATCTGGCTGTATCCAGAAGATGTCGATTTTTTCGCTCGGCTACTCCATTTTGTTGAGGAGTATTAGTGCACGAGGTCTGATGGACAATTCCGTGATCGGAGAAATACTGCGCTAGACCAGAATCAATGTATTCACCTCCGTTATCCGACCGAAGGATTTTTATGGCCGCATTAAACTGGCAAGAGATCATTTTGTGAAAATGTTGAAAAATGTAGAAAACTTCCTTTTTTTCTTTCATGAGATATACCCAGGTGGTGCGAGAAAAATCACCAATGAATGTGACAAACCATCTATGACCTTTTACAGACTGAATGCGAGAAGGACCCCATACATCAGAGTGAACTAAAGCGAAAGGAACATCAATTTTAGTAGAACTCGGAGCAAAAGACGCTCTATGATGTTTTCCAATTTGACACGACTCACACTGAAACTTCGACAAGTCTTTATTACAGCAAACATAAGGAAATAAGTGCTTGAGTAAATGAAAAGAAGGATGTCTCAGTCGATGATGCCACAGCCATAGATCGTCTTCGCTGCCTGAGAGCTGGATGGAATGATGTGTTGACTGGTCCGGTTGATCTAGGATGTAGAGACCATGCTTCTTTCTATAACTGCCAATCATCTTCCTCGTGATAAGGTCCTGGAAAATATAATGACCAGGGAAAAAAGTCACACTACAGTTCAGATCATGGGTAATACGACTCAAGGACAACATGTTTACGGAGAAAGTAGGAACATGTAAAACTGAGGATAAAGGCAGAGAAGGGGTAGTACGGATTAAACCTCTCCCCAAAACAGAGGAAACTGTGCCATCAGCAATTCTTACTTTGTCACTCGCTGAAGAAGGCTTATAATCTAAGAAAAGGTTAGAAGATCCAGACATATGGTCAGATGCACCAGAATCAATGATCCAAGGTCAGAAAAACACTGTTGGGGCTGACAAGATTACCTCCAAGAGCAAGTGAGGCAGGAAATGCATTCTGGGATGTATCTGTAGTTGTGGGCGAAGACTGCCGTCCTAGAACCCGGCGAAGGACATCCTCAAGTTCTGTTGATGTCATGCCTGAGAGAGAGTCTGAAGTTGGAGCAAGAAAAGTATCAGTGGAGCCAACCTGATGTGCACGTGGAAATGAGTGAGACCCACGTCCTCTACCCTGACTAGATCGTCCTCCACGATGGCCAGAACGATCTCCACGCCCCCTGATGGAGTCCCATGAAGCTTCCAGCATGTCTCACGAGTATGTCTAGGCTTGTGACAGTAATCGCAGAATAAATGTGTCTTTCCTGAAGAAGATAAAGAAGTGGAAGACCCCAGTGACTGCTCTGAAGGTGGAGCAGAAAGTAAGGCAGAACGGTCAGATGAGACCGTAGGCGTCATAGCAGACCGACGGCTCTCCTCATTTTGAACAAATTTAAAGGCCTCCTGAAGACTAGGAAGTGTCTCCAAACTCAAGACACGACTTCGTACAGGGTCAAATTCGACATTTAGGCCTTCTAGGAACTTGAAGACCCTTTCCTTCTCAATGAATTTCTTGTAGCCAATTGAATCAATCGTACAAGCAGGTTTGTAGTCTTGGAGGTGGTCTAATTTCTTCCAGCCATTGCTCAGAAAGGTAAAATACTGTAGCACAGACTGCTCCTCTTGAACAGATCGCTCGATAGCACGCCGCAACTCAAATGCCTGTGAAAAATTTCCCTTCCTGGAATATGTAGCTGCCACAGCTTCCCAAACATCTTGTGCTGTTGCCATAGACAAATAGCTCTCCCCAATATCCGGAATCATAGAGTGAATTAGCCAACCCATAATTTGGGAGTTGTTAATCTCCTATTGGTCATACTTGGAATCGGTAAGGTCTGGAGCTAGGATCCTTCCATCAACATAACCCATTCTTCCTTTCCTTTTAAAAAAAGGGTCAAACTCTGCGACCACGCTAGATAGTTCTGACCGTTGAAAAGAGAGGTGGTGATTTTAATACTTGGATTGTAGCTTTCTCCGACGGGAGGCAGGAGACTAGTGGCAGTGTCACTAGTGGTAGTGTCACTTGCAAATTCAGCCATCTAACTTGCCAAGAAAACCCCAACAACAAATACCAACGAGGGAAGAGCAGACACACGAAACACAACACTCAATCAAGGTATGTTGGTCGGGTTTTCTGACATAGCCACAGAGCGGTTGTGAGTTCCGCCGAGGATATCAAATATTACCGACGGACTAGGCTGACTCTCAAAGCAAAAAAACACATGCATTAGTCATGAATGGGGGCTTACCGGAGGTCAGCACCTACCGGAGGAGACAAGCTGGAAGAGAACCACTATGGCGGGCTGCCAGACATAGGCGGCGCACAGCTGAGGCAGCGGAAGGCTGAGGCGGCGGAAGGCTGAGGCTCAGCAGGCGTGGAAGGCAATGGCGCAGCAAAAGGGGCGGCACAGGCAACGGCAAAGGGCAAGCGGTGTCCGGCGAAGGTTCGGGTCAGATACAGCACACGGTGGTAGCATCGTCCAGGCGAAGGCTGGAGGAGCTAGGTTCCCATGGCGAGCGGGACTCGCCTAGGGCCGAAGAGGGCGCCGACCGAGATATGCGACGGCGCAAGGGGAGCGACGGGATGAGGTTTGGCCTGTGGTGTATTCGGTTGAGGAAGGAGGTCCCTGTTCGGAGCAAGGGAAGGCGACGGGATGAGGTGCTACAGGCGCTGTTTACGGGAGGAGAAGGTTACGGGGTGGCTCTGATACCATGTTTTAATTAGGGTAAAACTTGTGTGAGTAAAGGCTCACACTCCCCCTTTATATTAATGATAAAAGAATAATTACAATCGGGTCCCTTGTAATAGGGAAGGACACACAAAGGGCATTTAAAGGATAAAAACAACACATTTAACATAATACAATATTCCTAGTGATATTCTAACAGTTTGTTAGGGATTATGGCAAAATAAGTCGTCCCATAACTAATATGTTGAAGAAAGATGCATTCAAATGGACCGAGGAAGCTAGTGCAACATTTGAACATTTGAAGCTACTCATGTCTAAAACTCCAGTGTTAGCTCTTCCTAACTATGACGAAGTTTTTGAAATTGAGTGATGCTTCTGGAAAAGAGATGAGTGCAATATTGATGCAAAAAGATCAACCAATAGTATTCTTAAGCAAGATTTTGACTCTCAAGCACTTGGGTTTGTCAACGTATGAAAATGAGCTTTTAGATGTGGTTATGGTAGTTACTAAATGGATGCATTACTTGTCACACACTAGATTTTACACATAATATCGACATGTTTGACATACCAAAATACATTTCCAAACCACCATAAATATGAGATGTAACATTCACCTCATGATTTGATAAGTCATCCAAAACATAGTTCCCATTGTAGCAAAATGAAGGAAATAGAGTACCATTATACATTCCCAAATTTGTCAGAAGAAAGCAAAAGCAAGTTTTGCTACATCATCAACTAGTGAAAAATAGGAGTTACAACCTCATCATTAAAAAAGGTAAAACAAATTAAGAAGGAATAACTCTCTAGGAAAGTCTTCAAAACTAATACTTCATAAATGCCATGCACTTCACATCATGTGTTATGTTCGTGGTATTCACTTTGGGAATCCTTGCTCTGCATTCTACGTTATGTTTGCGGTATTATCCATCAATGTATCATGCAATTTTCTACTTCTAGCTTGACTCTTCAAGCTTATGCTAATGCTGATTGGGTTGGTTATATTAGTGATAACAAGTCCACTTCTGATATTTATGTTTTTTGGGTGATTCTCTCATCTCCTGGGAAAGCAAGAAACAATCTATTGTTGTTCGCTCCACGGCTAAAACCGAGTATCGTGCTATGGCTCACGCTACCTCAGAGATCGTGTTGCTTCGTTGGATTCTCCCACAATTCCATCTTTCATGAACGCAAGAAACATAATGAAATAGATTGCCATTTTGTTCGTCAACATCTTCACTCCGGCACCATTGATTTACCATTTGTTCCTTCTACGCTGCATTTCATCGACTTCTTCACAAAGGCCCACACTATTGCTCGTTTCCACTTTCTCCTTGGAAAACTCTAGAAGCTCTCTGCTCTCGTATCCTTAGTTTGAGGGGGAGTGAATATCACATGTATCTTTGTATAATCTGTAAGATCTCCTACCTTTTATGTATCTATGAATAATATCTAGGATCTCCTACCTTTTAAGTATTTATCACTTGTCCAAGTGGTAAATACTTGTCCCTCCAACCATTAGGTTGCAGGCTCAAGTGCTGGGGGCATTTAAACTAGAGGTTAGGTTTGTACTCAATCCATCCCATCTCACCCCATCCCATACCACACACTCATAAATGGTTACTAATTGGGCGTTGCTATTTAAACATAGTTTGCATGATATTGTAATCATGTTATTATTTAGTAATACAATAAAGTTGTTCTGTCACATCGATGTGGCGGTGGTAGGGTGGTGGAAGTGTGGTGGTGCCAGGGTAGTGTAGATGTGATGATGGTGGGTTGGAAATAGTGGCGGGGGTGGGATTAGGGGTGTCAAACGGGTCGGGTTGGCACAAACATGACACGGACACGAGATGTTTGACGATGACACGACATGCTGGAAGCACGACAAAAACCTAGCACGACACGGAACGATACAGTATAAGTAGGCACGGGGTAGACACGAGTACAGAATTTGAGTGGGCACGACATGGACACGACACTGTCTAAGGCGATACGTGACACGACACAGAACGGGCTACTACGGGCACGACACAAGCACGACACAAAGTCAACGTGGCACGTGGCATGGCACGCCATGACTATATTATAGCACGACACGACACGAGCACATAAGTTGGTCTGACACGGTACATGCACGACCCGAAGTCAACGGGGCAAACGACACGACACGACACAACTATATTTTAGCACAACACGAGCACAGTAGTTGGTCTGGCACGGTACGACACATAAGTAGGACAAGCACGTCCGGATGCGAAAAAAGGATTGTTAATACTTTATTTCTCTCATTCTATGTAATTTTTATAATCCCCAAAAAAGGAAGAATTGATTTTTGGTTGTTTTAGTGAATTATATATTTATAATTCACTAAAAAAAGAAATTGTAGAAAAAAGAAAAAAGGTTACAAATTGTTTTTATAAAAAATGATATAAATTCAATTCAAATTATAGGAAATAAATTCTTTTATTTAATTTAATTATAGAAATT
>NMUG010007358.1:0-12112 GCA_002855965.1 Monotropa hypopitys
TTAAGTATGAGTGCAATCTGTTACCAATCTAAGTTACACATAGAATACAAGTCGGATAGATGAAGTGACAAAGTGATTCGGGAGTGTACTGCGACTGCAGGATATCTGAAAATTTGGAAGAAAAAAATTCTACCAGACTGCTATAAGGTGAGCCATGCTACATGGCACGGAGTGTTGGGATAGTAGAAAACTGTTAGAATATATACTAAAAGTCGTTCTTTTGTGTAATTAGTTATTATTTATAACATTTGTTATTCCAGTTTGAAATAAGAATCTACGTGGAAAATATTTTGCATATATTATTTAGAAATATTATGCATGTGGGTCTTTTATTCTACATAGTAGATGATGTAAATAGTGAGAGAGAGGTAAAGTCCCACTAAGGGATTCCATTGAACGTATGAAATTATAAAGACCAATACAACAATTACACTAATCCCCTAGAAACTATACAAATCACATAACCCTATACAAAATATAAAATCATTGTATAACAGTCCCTAACTTTAACATTCCTCAAGTTGGTGCAAAGATATCTATCAAACCCAACTTGAACACAATGAGATGAAAACATCTACTAATAAGACTCTTTGCAAAAATATCAACTAACTAGTCTTCAGATCTCACAAAAGTCATACAAATCAATATGTTGTTCAGTTTCTCCTTCATGAAATGCCTGTCAATTTCTACGCTCTTCATTCGATAATATTGGACAGAATTATGAGCAATGTTTATGACTGCCTTGTTATCACAATAGAGCTTCATATGACCATTCTCATGGAATCCCAAATCATGCAAAAAAGTTTGGAACCATAACAGCTTGCAAACAGCATGGGTCATAGCTCTGTATTCATCTTCAACATTGAATCTAGCTACCACTGATTGCTTTTTACTCCTTCAAGTAAGCAGATTTCATTCAAGGAAGGTACAATAGCTAGAGGTATACCGCCTATCATCAATAGAACCTGTCCAATCTGCATCGGTAAAGGCTTTCAACTTCAAGTAACCATGATTGGAGAACAAAATACCTTTACCTGGGGAAGATTTGAGATACCTCAAGATACGATAAACAATATCAAGATGAATAGTACGAAGCTCATGCATAAACTGATTAATAACCCTCATAGCATAAGAAATATTTGGTCTAATGTGAGATAAGTATATCAGGCGACCAACCAATTTCTGATATATCTCTTTATCTATATCTTTCTACCATTACTGCAAAGATGATGGTTGGTCTCAATGGGAGAATCTGCAGGCTTGCATCCCAACATGCATGTTTCTTTCAAAAGATGTAGGATATACTTCCTCAGAGAGAGAACCCTTTGTCAGATCGGGCCACCTCCATTCCAAGAAAGTATTTCATTGATCCCAGATCCTTAATCTCAAACTCTTGAGCAATAAGAGTCTTGAGATTAAGTATCTCATTCACATCATCACGTATCATAGTTATGTCATCCACATATACTATAAGAACAACAATATTACCATTATTCCTTTTGGTAAACACGGTATAATCAGCATGACTCTGCTTGTACCCAAATCTCAACATGGCTTTGAGAAATCTGTCAAAACATGTTCAAGGAGACTGCTTCAAGTCATAGAGAGCTTTTTTCATTCTACACACTTTTTCTTCTTTTGCAAAAGAGGAAAAACCTGGTGGTATGTCCATGTATATCTCCCCCCTAAGTCACCATGCAGAAAAGCATTTTTCACAACAAACTGTTGGAGAGGCCAATCAAAAGTGGCTACACAAGAGAGCAAAGTCTGAACAGAATTCATCTTGACCACAGGAGCAAAAGTCTCCTCATAATAAATATCATAGGCCTGGGTGAAGCCCTTAGCAACAAGTATCACTTTGTATCTCTCAATTGTCCCATGCTAGTTCCTAGGCTCCATTCATTTTAAGGTTGTCATCTCTTCTATCATAGTTTCTTTCCACTCAGGTATTATAAGAACTTCTCTACAATCCTTTGGAATAGATATAGAGGCAACAGAAGAGACAAAAACACGATGCAAAGGATATAAACGGGAATATGAAACAAAGTGAGATATCCGACGTTTGGTGGTACAGTTTCTAACTCCTTTCCTAAGAGCAACAGGATTGAAGATTGGCAAAGTGGTTCAGTACATGTATCCTTCTCATGACGAGAATAGGTCCTCAAATCTGGCCTATACAGTAGTCCATTAATGTAATGATCAGCTATTGGTTCAGATGTAGCTATTGGTTCAGATGTTCATGTTTCCCCCTCACGATAATAAGGGAAATATAACTATGACTCTGGAATATGAGATGTCAACCTTTCTTTCTCTATCATCTCTTCCTGATCATCATTCTGCTCCTGAAGAGATGGGAGTTCGGAAGCACGGACAAGCCTCCGGGGTCGCCGTATGCGTGTCGGACACGCCGGGGACACGAATACGCCAGGGACACGGCAAAATACGTATGGGACACGCCATTTGGCGTGTCCTATAATTTATTATTTAATTTTGGAGTAAAACACGTCGGGGACACGCAGGGGACACGTCGGGGACCAAAATAATATTTTTTAAATAATTTCGGGGGTAATTTTGTAATAACTTACATGTTTTGGGTTTAAAGGTCGTATATTATAATATATTTAGTAAAAACAAATATACCTCTCTCTCGATCGATCAGCATGCCCATCTCTCTCCCGAACACGCCTTTAATGAATAGAGTACATATAACTCCACTACTTAGCTTCTCTTTTATGAAGTGTCAGTCAATCTCGACATGCTTGGTCCGATCATGTTGTACTGGGTTGTGAGCAATGCTGATGGCTGCTTTATTGTCACAGTATAACTTCATAGTTTCTATGGGTTCAAGTCTCTCAATATGATTTTGATCCACAGAAGTTCACAGATTCCTTGACTCATAGCCCGAAATTCTGCTTCAGTACTGGATCTTGCTACCACAGCTTGTTTCTTGCTCTGCCATGTAACTAGGTTTCCTCCTATAAAAGTGCAGTATCCTGAGGTTGATCTTCTATCGGTAATAGAACCGGCCCAGTCGGCATCTGTATAGTCCTCCACCTATAGGTGATCATGTCTGCCAAAAAAAGGCCTTTTCCTGGAGCCGACTTCAAGTATCTGAGGATTCGGAAGACAATATCATAATGCGATTCTCGAGGGGCGTGCATGAATTGGCTGACAACAGTAACCGCAAATGCAATATCCAGACGATTGTGAGACAAATAAATCAACTTCTCAACTAGTCTCTAGTATCTCCCCCTATCTACCAGTGCTCCATCTATATCATCACCTAATTTTTGATTAGGTTCCATGGACGTGTCACAAGCCTTACACCCAAGCATACCAGTTTCTTGTAGAAGATCAAGAACATATTTTCTCTGAGAGATAAAGATTCCTTGTTTGTTTCTTGCTAAGAAGCACGGACATTCTTCTGGGCCTCACGAGTCCGTGTCCCAGACGTATCGGACAAGGACACGTTCGGACACGCTCCCGATACGTGTCGGACACGTGAATTTAAGTGTCCGAATATTTAATTCATTTTCTTTAATTCGTACATGCGGGGGACACGTTCGGACACGCGGGGGACATGTTCGGGACACGCACCGAACACGTTATGGGGTACAAAGTGTTAATTCAAAAAAACGAGTAAATTAAAATATGTAATAAATCTAGGGTATAAATGTATTAAGAATAAATTAAAATCAATACAGTGTAAAATAGAACAATCAATTATTTCACATTTCACACGGCAACCCTTCGTCGCACATCCACTTCCACCAGGTATGTCTCTCTCCCTCTCTCGCTCACTCTCTCTCTCTCGATCATGTTATGTTGCTCTCTCTCTCTCTCTTGCTCGATCCTTGTTGCTCTCTCTCTCTCTCGAACTCTGTTGCTCTCTCTCTCTCTCTGTGTGTGTGTGTGTTGCTCTTCTTCTCTCTCTCTCTCTTGCTCTCTCTCTCTCTCGCCGTATGTGTGTGTGTGTCCCTTATTTTTTATGAATCGGAATTAGAGACCGTAGTCTTCACGGATGATGGTGATGCAGATGATGTTGATGAAGGTATGGATGTTGGGTCAAATGATGGATAACAAACGAGCAAGCATTTCTTTTTACTTTGTAGGGACGGATACTCTTTTTTTGGTCTACTAGTAATATTTTGTGTACTGATTGGAAATTATTTTGATGGATGATCTTTTTATGTGCTAAGTGGCAGTAGTATTGTCATATATGTTTTATTTTGATAGAACAATGTTTGTCTATGGTTCATTTCTTGATGTTGAGATTATTCCAAAGATTGTTCTATTAAAGGTGCTACTTTTTTGTTGAGTTTTCCTGTTTTTATGTTCTACTACTATCTTTAATATGAATTAAATAAAATTTAAAAAAATCATTATATATATATTAACGTGTCCCCTAACGTATCTGTGTCCTAATTTTTGGAAAAATCACGTGTCCGCGTGTCCGTGTCGTGTCATGTCCGTGTCCCGTATCTGTGTTCGTGCTTCTTAGGTTTCTTGCTACCTCTATTCCCAAAAAATACTTGAGGCTTCCCAAGTCTTTTATTTCAAATTCCTTGGCCAAGTATTTCTTCAATATTTGTATCTCTTCCATGTCATCCGCTGTAAGTACTATATCATCCACATATACTATGCGAGCAGTTACCTTCCCTTGGGAGGAGTGTCTGATAAACAAGGTATGGTCTCCTTGACTCTAATGAAATCCATATTTGAGCATAGTCTGCGTAAACCTTTCGAACCATGCCCTAGGTGACTGCTTAAGTCCATAAAAAGATTTTTTCAGTTTGCATACCTTTCCAATTGTTTTGGGACTTTCAAACCCACGTGGAATATCCATGTACACTTCTTCCTCCAGATCTCCATATAAGAAAGCGTTCTTAACATCAAATTGATGAAGTGGCCACTTAAGATTTGCTGCTAGGGATAGAAGAAATCTAACAATATTCATCTTAGCGACTGTCGCGAATGTTTCCTGATAATCAACTCCATAAGTTTGCGTGAACCCTTTTGCCACCAACCGGGCTTTATATCTTTCAACTGAACCATCAGCCTTATATTTGATTGTAAACACCCACTTGCATCCCACAGTCTTGTGCCATCTAGGTATCTCAACCAATTCCTAGGTGCCATTTTTGCGGAGAGCTTTCATCTCCTCAATCATAGCATGTTTCTATTGAGAGTCGGTGAGTGTATCCTGAACATTGTTAGGAGTAGACACAGAAGCAAGTTTTGGAAAAAAGGCTCTATAGGAAGGAGACAACCGACTATACGACACAAATTGAGAGATCGGATGTTGAGTACAAACTCTAACACCTTTCCGAATGGCAATAGGAGCATCTAAGTCATGAGAGTTACTCAGAATGATAATAGGAGCATCTAAATCATGAGAGTTACTTGGATTACCTGAGCCTTCATCACGGGGAGTAAGAGAGGTCAGTGGGACAGCAGGAATGGTCTTGTCTATCTTCCTCCTTTGATAGACTTTGACTTCTTTGTTTGGGTTTCTTTCCCTTATAACTGGCTCATCCTCGGGAAGCTTTGACAATTGATGTTGTGTCTCATGAGTGTCAATTATTCCATCCTCATCCTCAATAGTTCCCAATACCTTAAAAGGATTAGATACAGGGATACTGAAAATAGTGGGCAGCTCTTCAGGTTCTTTGGGCACAGGCAACTCTTCGATACTTTCTTTCTCCCCTGAAGAGGTGACTGGGAATGAAAATAGAACTGAGATTCGAAGAAAGTGACATCCATAGATACGAACCACTTCCGAGTGGGAGGATGATAACACTTATAACCTTTTTGGGTGAGAGTGTAGCCAAGAAAGATGCATTTGAGTGCAGGGGGATCAAGTTTGTCCCGAGTGGGAGCATGATTATGTACAAAGCAAATACAACCAAATATCCGGGGAGGGATAGAGAATGAAGCAGTGGATTTGGAAAATACTGTGATAGGAGTGCGTTTTTGTAGAACTTTAGTAGGAAGCTGATTGATGAGGTAGGCAGCAATTAAGACTGCTTCCCCCCAATAGGGCTTGGGAACCTGCATAGAGAATAACAATGAACGGGTAGTTTCAAAAAGATGACAATTTTTGCGCTCAGCCATTCCATTTTGTTGTGAAGTGTTGGTACAAGAGGTCTAATGAGGAATGCCATTACTTGAGAAGTAATGCTCAAGTCCGGTTTTTAAATATTATCCCCCATTATCGGAACGAACAATTTTGATGGGAGCACCAAATTGGGTACAAACCATCTTGTGGAAGTTTTGAAAAATAGAGAGCACCTCACTTTTATCCTCCATCAGATAAACCCAAGTCACACGAGAGTAATCATCAATAAACGTGACAAACCAACGATAACTTTTAAGTGCAGTGATATGACTGGGTCTCAAACATCAGTATGGAGAAGAGAAAAAGGAATAGAATTTATTTTATTACAAGGAAAAAAGAAATACGGTGGTGCTTTCCAAGTTCACAAGATTCACATTTAAAGGTAGAGACATTTTTATTGGTCAATAACGAAGGAAATAAAAACTGCAATAAGAAAAAAGAAGGATGTCCAAGTCGTATGTGCCATAATATAATATCGTCAGCTACAGAAGCAGATAATGTGGTGTGATAAGCCAATGGTTGGATAGCCTGGTTGCCTGTCATGGGATCCAGAAGATAGAGACCACTCTCTGCTCTACCACTGCCAATCGTCCTCTTCGTGATAAGGTCTTGAAACACACAATGAGAGAGAAAGAAGGTTACACTACAGCGTAAGTCACGAGTGAAATGACTAATGGAGAGAAGATTAGTAGCAAGGTTAGGGACATATAGCACGGAAGATAAGGATAAGGTGGAGGTGACACGAGCTAAACCTTTACCAGAAACCGAAGTGACGGTTTCGTCGGCTATCCGAACTTTATCTTGACCTGAATATGGGGTATAATCAGAAAGAACTGTTGACAAACCAGTCATATGATCAGAAGCTCCTGAATCAATGATCCAAGGAGAAGTAGTATAGCTATGAAATGCACCCACTAACGTGGCCAAGTTACCTGAGTAAGCAAAAGACGACGAGGCGCCAGCAGATGTGTCAAGTCGTGTCATAAAACGGCGGAGCTGCTCCATCTCAGAAGATGAAAGAGGTGTAGAAGCAGGGGGTGGATCAGTTGTAGGGTTGATGGCAAAATCTCCAACGTCAGTATAATGAGCACGGGAACTGTTATGATTCCCAGAACGTCCTCCCGTATGTCCAGAGCGCCCCCTCCCCCCCAGTTGGGGGGGCGACCATGCAGTCGCAAGCAAGTTTCTCGAGTATGGCGGGGCCGCTGACAATGATCACAAAATAATTGTCTTTCTCGTCACTAGTGCGATCCGTGGAAGTGTGGTGGTTCCAGTGTTCATTTTTTCCATTCTGCTAAGGAACAGATATCATGGCAGAGTGATCAGAAGGAGAAGATAACATAGCAATCCGTCGACTTTCATCATTCTGAACATAGGCAAATGCCTCACGGATGGAAGGATGGGGATCCATTCCCAATATACGGCAGTGAACTTAATCATACTCTCGATTGAGACCGGACAGGAACTTGAAGATGCGATCTCTCTCCACAATTTTCTGATAAGTGGCCATATCAGCGGCACAAAATGGAGTGAAGTCCTGGTAAGGGTCAAATGTCCGCCACAAGCTTGTGAGGGCTATAAAATACTATAACGGAGTCAGCTCATCCTGATTTTGGCTCTCAATACGCCATTTCAAATTGTAGATTTGAGCAATATTCCCCTTCCGAGAGTAGGTATCAGCAATTGTGTCCCATATATCCTTAGCAGTGGGGTCAAGTTCAAATATCCTTCCCCGAGAGAAGGGACCATGGAATGAACTAACCAATTCATGACTAAGGAATTTTTTTATCCCAATCAGCATATCGTGAATCTGTGGCAGAAGGAGTAGTAATAGTCTCATCTATGTAGCCCATTTTCCTTTACTTTTTAGGAAGAGAGTGGCCGAGCGGGACCATGAAAGATAATTTTGGCCATCAAACAAGGAGGTAGTGATTCGTAAGTTGGGGTTCTCATTAGAGACAAAAATCTGTCTCTCCATCAGTGGCTGAGAAGTGGCGGAGGTTATGGAGAAGTGGCGGAGGTTACTCGTCCATAGCCGCAAAACAAAAGACCCAACAATCACCAATCAATGATGGTCCAAAGAAAATAGATTAGAAATAGGACCCACAGGCTTTGTGCTTCATAACGAGGGTGGAAATCAAACACGCTCCATAGAGGGACGAGAAAGAAAGGTTACGCGAAGGTGATGTTGATGGTGGCTGCAGGCGACTGTAGGCTGGAGGCGTCAGACGCCGCTTGAGAGGCACCGCTTGAGAGGCCATAGGCGAACAGTATGCGCTGGGTGGTGGCGGCCTGCGAAGACTTGCGGTTGGTGGTGGTGGTGTCCTACAGAGGTTGCGGTGGTGGTCTGTGGAGGTGGCGCGCTAAATGTCTGTGGAGGTGGCGCGCTGGATGGGCAGTGGCGCGTTTGATGGGCGGTGGCGTGCTAGATGGGCGGTGGCAGTGTCGTTGGATGTTTGCGGAGGCGCTGGATGGGTGGTGGCAGTGTGGATACGCTGGAAAAAGTAGGCGATGTCGACGAGGGTTGAGGTCGATGAAGGTAGGCGAGGTCGACGATGGTGGCTGCGGTGTTGGTGCGATGGTCGACGATGGTGGCTGTGGTGGTTCGTCGGTGGCGAGATAGATGATCGATGGTGGTGGAGAGATCGATGGTGGTGGCGAGATCGATGGTGATAGGGTTGAGGGTTGTTGTTGGTGGCGGCGAAACAGAGGTAGGTAGGGTTGCTGGTGATCGATGGTGATAGAGGTAGGGTTTGCTACGTGATTGAGGAGAGAGAAACAAAAAAAGAAAAAGGAGCTTAACCCTAATTAGGGTGGCTCTGATACCATGATCATTTTCAATAATATTTGTGGTAACTTGTTTCTGCCGAATAGGCTCCTTCGGTTGTTAACCCTCCGGATGTGAGGTGTCGGTTCTGGCCGGCGGCTTGAGTGGTCCCTGCAAGTAAATAAAGGAGTCCTCCTGCTTGGCTCCTGTAAAACAGAGGTTAGTGCCCGCCGGTCGGTTTTGACCAACGGGGCCTCCGATGCTTAAGTTAGTAGTTGTTTGAGGAGAGGCAAAGCAAACAAGAGGAGGCCGGACGGTAGCGGTCAGGGATCGAGAGTCTGGATCGATCGATCCCATGAACAGTGCCCCATGGGGGGTATTTATAGGTGAATGTTGGCTTGGGGCTCAAGAATATTGAGTGGGCCGCACGTCGAGGGCCCTTTAGTGGGCCTGGACGGTTGATGGACCGGGTTAGGCTGTACGGACGGGGTATCAGAGCGAATACCCCACGATAGGGACAGGTTGGTGGCCCTCCGGAGTAATCCGGTCCGTTCAGAAGGAGGTCCCGAGTAGCGAAGAGAATTGCTGAGGGTCGCTGTCCGGATAGTGACGGTCGGTTTTGAGCGTAGACCCTCCGGTCCGGACATTCTTTGTGGCCGAAGCCTTAGTGATAGGTTTTATAGCAGGTTTTTTCTAGGGCGTGGGTCCGGTCACCACAATAGCCCCTCAATCTTTCCCAAAATTTTGGAAAAGATTGAAATTGGTCTACCGGACGCCATGCTCCGGGAGGCAGGTTACGCTAATTTCTTCGGCGTCATCTATGACGTCACCTGACAGGCGTCAGGATATTGATTAGACGCGACTGTCAGGGCCGCCACGTGTCGCGCTCCGATTTGCGGGTCAAGTGGTCCGCCTCGGCACATGTGCAGAATTATTAATGTTTACAGATGTGTCCCGTACCTAGGGGGAACCTATAAATAGGCCTGTTCAGTATGACCTTCGGTACTCTGTTCTGTGCGTAAGAAGCCTCCGGAGAGCTACATACCCTTCGGCAACTGCATTCCTCTGATCGTCGTGGATCAGTTAGTCGTCGTGTCTTCTTCGTCGCATTCTGAGTTGGACCATTTGTTTCAACCAACTCCCACAGAGCTTACACCTGAAGCTAGCTCGAAGATGTCGTCACCTGCCAGAGACGTTACGCCCGGAGCGTCATCCTCGAGACAGCCTCCGGGCAGTGGCCGAGGCAACATTGTTCGGCACTTCTCTGATGAGGCTGAACCTACATTTGTGGCCTTGGGAGGACGGTCGGCCAGTGTATTAAGAGGGTCGCGAAGGAGAGCCAGCGACGAGTCCTGCCCCTACCTTCGTTTCTTTCGAGGAGGAATTACTGAGTTTGAGGAGTTCTCCCGTCGGTATGAGATTCCGAACACGGTGACCTGTGCGGAGGTTGGGTCGTTGGTTACATACTCGGAGGATCACATTACTGTGCCTTTGATGACAATGACCGAAGGCCAGCTGAAGTTTCCGCTTTCCCCGTTCATCCGGGGATTTTTACATGCGTTTCAACTTGCGCCGAACCAGCTGTCGGTGAACTGCTACCGGACCATAAGTTGTATCCGGGTTCTGAGTGCTAGACATGAACTCGAATTCATTCTGCCGGACCTTATGGGTCTTTTTTCATTATCTCGCAATCGTTCTTCCGGTCGGTACTTCTTCACCCCTCGGAAGCCCTATGGTGATGTTTTTATGAGGCTGTCGGACTCAGAAAAGTAGGGGAACATCTACCTTCAGATTTTTGGTGAATATAGCGTCCGCTCGGATGAGGATCACCGACACCCTATCCCGATTAAAGAAGGAAGGCCTGATGTGTCGGTAATATCTAAACATTTGAGGTCCATGGCGTCGCCTGCCCGGATCGCAGCCCTTGTGAGATGTGAAGGAAGGGATGCTCCTACCCTTCTGGGATACGAACCGACGTACAACAGCTTTCTTGAGGACCGGAAAGCAAGAGGGAAGAGGAAACTGTGAACATCCGGCTGCACCAGCCCCTGTCCGGAGGCATATGACCGTCTTGTAGTACTTTAAACAGATGGAGGCTCCGGGTGGACCGATGCAGGAGCCGCCAGAGACGGCTGCGGATGGGATACCTACGCAGGCTAGGGCCACCGATGCGCCGAAGGATGCCCCTGTCGGAAGTCAACCGAAGCTCCTCCCGTGAAACAAGAGCCTTATGAAGATGAGGAGGTTACGGAGGGCACGACATATAGACTCCGGCCGCCGCAGCGGCCATTCGTCCCAGGACCTCCCGAGCCATGGACCCCTAATTTCAAAAAACTCGATGGGAGGGTTGTTCTCACAACGGACGGTGTTACGGTTGACCCGAAGGTTTCATACCCTCTGCTCCGGGCGCTGCAGCTTCCGGTCAATATGAATGCCATGCCGACCTCGATCGAGGACATGTATGATTACGCCGGCTCAAGTCTTATAAAGGTACCCCTTATTTTCTCTTTGTCGGACCTCTGATAGCTGTTATTTTGATAATCCTTTGTGAAACTGTAGGCCTGCCAAAGCCTCTCAGGTTTGTACAGGACCAGTCAAAAGGTACTCCGGTCATCGTACAAATGGGTCATTCACGTGGACTAAATGGGGGTCAAGCTGAAGGAGGCAGAAGCTGAAAGAGATTATTTTCGTCAGCATCTCGAGGTGATGACGGCGAATAGGGACCGGCTGAAGAAAAAGTTTGATGTCGGACCGAGCAGTGTCCCTTCGACTGGGGGAGTCAGCCAGGAGGAGTTGGAGAAGGCGGTGGCCGAAGCCGACAAGAACGCCTACATTGAGGGTCTCAAGGCTGCCCGGGAGGTTTATAGTGAGGAGATGGATGTGGTGTGCCCGAAAGCCCACGAGATCGGCTTCAGGGGAGGCTATAGCATGGCCTTCCACGAAGCCTGGTAGATGGCGCTGGATACGTTTGGGATCTCTGCAGACTCGCCCTTTCGGATGAACGTAATTGTGCCTGAGCGCACAGTCCCTCCGCTGGAATTCCCGGACGATTATTTTCCGACTGTCCCGCCGTCGGATGTTCTTGTAGTGGCACCGGAGAACCCGGTTGCTGATATGCCGAAGGGGTTAGGTGTGGACTTGCTGGATGGAGCTTCCCAGAATATACCGGAAACCGTTCCAACTGGTTTGCCGGAGGCTGCTCTTGCTGTTGTGCCGGAGGCTACCCG
>NMUG010007359.1:0-12112 GCA_002855965.1 Monotropa hypopitys
TTGGGATGTCGTACCATTTATGCTTACTTGATGTTGCGGTTTTGGTTAGACACACTTGTTGACGATACACTTTGTTGGGGGGTAAGCCTTTCTTGCGGTGGTTTGCTGTTGTGAACGGTGGAGATGGGTGGCTGGACCTAGCTGCACGGGAAACAAACGTTAGGCTACCGGCGACGTCGCCGGTGGACCCTCCGATGGCAAAGTCAGCAAAGGAATGTAGAGAGAGAAAGTAATTTGGCAGAGCTTGGCTAGAGTGAGAGTGTGTACCATGCATTGAATGTCAGGTTCCTTATATAGAGCATCAGAGAGTGTTGGACACGCGCTTCGGCGCGGGTGAGCCGCCCACCTGCGGCATGGGGCAGTGTGCCTGTCCCTTCTGAGTGTACGAGCGTGTGGCCGACCGACAGGTTCCGACAATGTCAGGTGGCGCCGCCTGACAGCCTTGGGCGGCAGAAAAGCTAATAACGTGCACCAGACATGCTGCGGGAATCACGGAAAGGCTGATTCTGTGTCAGGCATGTGTCTGCCATGTGCGCAAAACCCGGAATGCTGTCTCCGAGGGAATCTTCGTTGTGAACAAGGCATTTTGTCCTGTATGGCCGAAGCGAGCTGCTTCGGCGTCGTTTGTTGTAGGCCGGACCGTCCTGGGCTAAGAGACCTCTGCACAGAGGTGATCCCAGGGGAGCTTCTGGCGTCGCCCGTTGCTCTGCTCGGTCGCATGACCTTGACTGTGCGTTCCTTCGGCTAGGAACCTCCTCTGGGCCGGAGAGAGCCCCAGAGAGGCCCCATCGCCGGCTAGGATCTGTTCGGCCGCATGTTGGCTGGCCTGAGCTGTGCTCCTCTTGGAGGAGGTTGTGGCTCCGGCCTCCCGAGAGCCCCTCAACCCCTTTGGCCAGGCATTTTGGCCGAAGCGGGGTTGACTCGGTGCCAATAGGTTTTGTAGGTGCTGAAGAGAGGATCGCCGGACCACTGATTTGACTTGAGATTTGGATCCCTGACAGCATTTAATGAACCGTCATTTTGAAATCGCTGACGTGTCGCGCTCTGGGGAGATGACGTGTCTGACGTGACGTCACGCGGACAGATGTCGCGTCATCGTTCACTATGCGCTTGATCTGGCGGTTGGGCAGCCTTGCGTGTCACACTGTGGTTGGCTGGCACTGCGGAAGATGGGACAACGCCATCATGAGGTGTCAAAGTTATCTGGGCCGGCACAACTTCCGAGGTGGCGAAATGATGAAACTGCGTGGTGACCGGTTTGGGCGGTTCAGCCGGTCACCCAATTTTGAATTCCAGGTGGCCGCCTATAAAAGCGTCCCTTAGGGTTTTCCAGGCCCTTCCCGCTGCTTCTCTCTCAAATCCTCAGGCGATTTCCGGCGAGTTCCCAGGCGATTTCCGGCGAGACCTGTTCCAGCCCCTGCCTTGTCTTCTTCAGCTTTCCAGCCCTCCTTTCATCTTTCTGGTAAGCTGCTTCTCATCTGTACGTTGACGGCATTTGTTTCTTGTTTTTCAGTCGATTTAGCGACTGTTTTGGTTGAGTGTCTGATCTGTCCGCCATTGTTGCAGCCTGGAAGCTTTCCACCTGCTTCTGGGTTGCAAGGTTGAAGACGACGCACCCAACCGTTCGCGGCCTGGCCGAACTGGATCTGGTCGTGAACGCCAATCTCCCTTTCTCCCGTCGATTTAGCGATGCTCTTTGGGTTTTTCTTCTCCGCCACTTTCATGGTCTGGAAGTTCCTCGCGAGTTTCTGGGTTTCGTGGTGAGGGAGATGAACATTCAAAACCCAACTTGGCCGAGACGAGCTGCCTCTCTGCGCTTCATTGCGTAGGTCGATGCCGGACCGACTAAGAGTGCCCTCTTGCTTGTGTTCTTTTCAGATCCAACAAATGGCGCCGAAGAAGAGGTCCGACAAGTTCAGGTAGCTCCTGGACTCTCCTGAAGACCTTCAGCACTTTAGGAAAGAATACGAGGTCCCAGCCGACGTGAACCTGCTGCTAGCCCCCGTCGGTCACAAAGAACAAGGGCCACAACACATTCTTGTGCCCATAGTTGCTATCGTTGAGGGGGGAGTTTGGTTCCCTTTTCAAACCATTCTCACCCGTTTCTTCAGTTCACTTGGTATCACTCCGTTCCAAGTGACAGTCAATACCTTCAGAATTCTTCTGGGGGTAGCCAAGTTGAACGAGACCCTTCTGCCGGCGGACCAACTAGCTTTCGAGGATATCTTCGGTTGCTACTTCGTCGGCTTCAACCAGAAAAACAAAAAGTATTACCTGGGCCGGAGGCCCAACCAGACCGGCCTGATTGCCGGCTTGCCGGATTCGGACAAATATGCTGACGACGTGATAATTGTCTCTGGCCGTTTCTTCATTCCATTTCACTACGGGGGGCACGTGTATACCGTACCTTTTCTAGAGTATGTCCCTAGTAAGTTTTGTTACTTCGACCGAAGTTTCTTCTTTTTATCTGCTCTTTTCTCAGATTTTTCTAACTACCTGCTCTATTCTGTGCAGACGTCGGGGTTCTGAGTGGCTTGAAGAACGTTGCCGACGCTGATAGGGTAAAGGCTTTTTCTGCTTTGTCAGAAGCTAGACGCTGGGCCTCGATTTTGTTGGAGTACACTCCAGCCTACACCCACATTCTTCGGCTGCGACCCTCTCCAGCCGAGACATCTACTAGGCGCTCAGCCGAGCCCTCAGTTGTGCCACCCGCCGAGCCCTCGTCTGTGCCATCAGCCGAGCACTCCGCTGCACCATCCATTGAATAGGTTGACATGGGGCCTAAGAAGGTGATCGACCTTGACATGGAGTTCCACGATGATGGGACCAGGGAATAACCGAGCCCCTCGTTGCAATTTTGGAGGAGCCGCCAACTGCTGGCCGAGCAGGCGTGATCATGGAGAAGCTGACTAGGACTCGGGCTCAGCGTAAGAGGGCCCGAGTGTCTGAGGAGGAGGTGCCGACGTCTGAGCATTCGTCGGCTGCGGCGGGGAAGGCTTCCATCACTGATCCTTCAACCGTGGAGACGGCGGGGTCTTCCCAGAAGAAGGTGGCACTGTAGGAGCCGAAGCTCTCATTTGAAGGTATTGCTGCCGGGGAGGGCGACAAGCTTGATGACTGCCCTGGCGTGGCGATGGAGTCCCTTCCCAAAGGTCCCCAGACTTGCTTCCGGACGATGATCTACTACGGCGCCAAGGTAAATATTTTACCCCTTTTTCAGTTGAACTTTTGCTTCGGTGTAGTTTTGGAAACATTTGTCCTTTCTGCAGATGATGGCTGTCGGCGCTGGCGTGGACCAGCGAATTTTTGATCTCCAGGTCGCTCGACAGGAGGCTGATAAGTTGGCCGAGGCGGGTATGAAGGAGGCGGCCGAGGCGAGGGACTCTTTGGTCGAGCTACAGAATAAGGCCGCGACAATGCAGATGACCGTCGAGATCAATGTGGCCGAGATGAATGCCAAGACCTCCCAGATTGCTGATCTGGAGGCCGAAAACCTCCGTCTGAAGGAGGAGGTGGAGACCGAGAAGGGGAAGGCCGCTGCGGAGGCTGACGCGGTGTACGACAGCGGCTTTGAAGAGGCCGCGAACCAATGCCGAGAGCATATGGTCAGGATCAAGGAGAGGTGCTTCCAGAGAGGCTGGGTGTGAGCCAAGGTGTCCTTTGGTGTCGAGGATAGTACTTCGGGTGTGGGGGACATCCCCCTCATGAAGGATTCCAAGGCTGGGGTTTGGCTCCTACCTCCCCGGCCGACTCCCGCTGCTCCTGTGACCGAAGCTGTTGGTACCGGCACCGCTGCTGCTGGCCCTACCAAGCCCACCGCCTGATCCTTTTGTGCTTTTCCTGTTTTTCTTTGTTTTGGGACCGAGCCGATCTGTGGCCGACTCCTTTTGTCTTTTCATCAATGAACTGTTTTTAACTTTCATGTCTGCATGACTATCTTTTTGTTATTCTACCGACTTCCCCCAACCGAGGAAAGGGTTTCGGTTAACCAAGACATTTTCCTCGGTTCGGCCAAATACATGGCTGATTTCAAACTGCGGGCTGCTTCGGCGCTCGCCTGAGTGATACTTGTACATTTTCCAGATAAACGATAACTTGTGTAGTGATTTGGCGATGTGGCGCCGAAGATCGGTAAGCTCCCTCAGCAAAACTACCGAGGAGCTGCAGGTGTGCTTTGTAGATAAGCGGTAACTATGAGCTGCTTCGGCGGTATAGCACCGAAGAGCTGTAAGCTTCCTCAGCAAAGCTACCGAGGAGCTGCATGCACGCTTTGGAGATGAACGACAACTAAGAGCTGCTTCGGCGATGTAGTACCGAAGAGCTATAAGTCTCCTCGGCAAAGCCACCGTGGAGCTGCATGCACGCTTTAGAGATAAACGACAACTATGAGATGCTTCGGCGATGTAGCACCGAAGAGCTATAAGCTTCCTCGTCAAAGCCACCGAGGAGCTGCATGCACGTTTTGTAGGTAAACGGTAACTAAGGGCTGCTTTGGTAGTTTAGTACCGAAGCGAAAGATAAAAAACTTTGCACAAGAATTTTGAAAATCGGACTTTCATTGATTGAGGGCCTTAGGCCAGATTTACAGAGTCAGTGGTAGTACAATCTCAGGTTTGTAGCATTCTACGGCCTTGGGATTGGGGTGCCGTACAGGTCTTCAAGCCGATAAGCCCCGGTTCCTGCATGGCCTGTCACCCTGTACGGCCCTTCCCAGTTTGGACCTAGCTTGCCGTCTGAGCTTTTCTTCTTGTTTCCCACCACTTTTCTCAAGACAAGATCATCAACTTTAAATGCCCTGGGCCGGACCGTTTGTGAAAAGTTTCTGGCTACTCCTTGCTGGTAGGCGGCTAGTTTGATCCTAGCCGAGTCTCTTCTTTCTTCGGTCAGGTCTAGGTCCTTTTCAATTGCTGCGTTGTTCGTGGCTTGGTCAAATCCTTCGGTTATGATTGTTGGCAGCCTGGCTTCTAGTGGGATGACTGCTTCCATGCCGAAGGCTAGAGAGAACGGGGTCTGCCCTGTGGAGCGTCGAGGCGTTGTTCGGTAGGCCCACAGAATGCTGGGAAGCTCCTCGGCCCATTTTCCCTTGGCTGCTTGAAGTCTTTTTTTGATTCCGCTGTCGATGGTTTTATTTGAAGCTTCGGCTTGACCGTTGCCTTGAAGATAATGAGGGATGGAGTTGTAAAACTGGATTCTGTGTTCGGCACAGAAGTTGGTGAATAGGTCCCCCACAAACTGAGTGCCGTTGTCAGAGATGAAGGCATAGGGGATGCCGAAGAGGGAGACAATATTCTTCCAGGCAAATCTCTTCACATCCTTGCCTTCTATAGTAACCAACGGCTCGGCTTCAACCCACTTGGAGAAGTAGTCTGTTGCTGTAATCAAAAATTTGAAGCCTCCTGGTGCCGTAGGGAGCTTGTCGACGATGTCCAAGCCCCATTGAGCGAAGGACCATGGACTGGTCAATGGTGTGAGCTCTTCGGCAGGTTGTCTGATGATCGGGGAGAACCGTTGACATGAATCACACTTTTTCACTATCTTCTCCCCGTCTTCCATCATCTTTGGCCACTAGTACCCTTGTGAGATAGCTCGGTGCGATATTGATCTTCCCCCGGTGTGTGCCCCGCAGCTGCCGGCATGGAGCTCCTGCAATACTCCTTCCGCCAATGTTGGGTGCACACAAAGGAGGTACGGTCCAGAGAACGACCGTCTGTACAACGTTTCCTGAGGGCCAAGCCAGAACCGTGTATACTTGTGCATGATTCGGTGGGCTTTCCTCTTGTCTTCTGGGAGTGAGCCGTCCTTTAGAAATGAAATGATTGGGTCCATCCAACTGGGACCCTGGCTGATGAAGAGGACGGCTTGCTGCTTCGGCGCTTCAATGCTCTGCTGATCTAGGCTTTGGACGCTGACCGTCCTCTGCTCTCTTACTTCTGCTGCCGAGGCTATTCTGGCCAGAGCGTCGACATGGGCGTTCTGTTCCCTACCGACCTGCTGAATTTGAATGTGATTGAATAGCCCCATTCTTTCTTTGACTCTCTACATATATCTTCCCGTTCGCTCGTCTCGGCACTCTTAGTCACCGTTGACCTGGTTGACCACGAGCTGAGAGTCACTGTAAATATTGATGCTATGAATCTCCAGCTCCTCGGCAGCTTTCAGTCTGACCAGAAGTGCTTCATACTCTGCCTCATTGTTGGAGGTGCTAAAGTTGAGCCGAAGGGAATGTTCATGAGTGATGCCCTCAGGAGAAACGAGGACAACTCCGGCTCCGTTCCCTCGACAGTTTGATGCTCCGTCGACGAACTTATTCGGCAAGGACCTTGTTCGGCAGAACTTGTTGGGCAAGGACCTTGTCCGTCGACGAACTTGCCATGAGTCCTGATTTTGCAGCGACTCCGGCAGAACTTGTTCGGCAAGGACCTTGTCGGCCAGAGGATCCTCTGGCCGAGGAGAGAATTCTGCAAGGAAATCGGCTAGGATTTGACCTTTGATGGCTGTCTTGGGTTGGAACTTGATGTCAAAATTTTCCAATTCCACAGCCCACTTGGTGAGTCGGCCAAAGAGATCGTCGCATTTAAGCAATGCCCGAAGAGGGAACTCGGTCAAGACAACAATAGTGTGCGCCTGGAAATATGGTGGTAGTTTCCTGGAAGCAATAACCAAAGCATACGCGAGTTTTTCAAGAGGAAGGTACCTGATCTCGGCGCTGATGAGAGATTTGCTAGAGAAATAGACTGGCTGCTGCTCAAGCCCTTCTTGTCGAACCAATGTTGAGATGACGGCGTGTGGAGTGACGGCCAGGTATAGGTACAACTCTTCCCCCTGTATTGGTTTGGCAAGCAGGGGAGCCGAAGAGAGGTATTCTTTGAGATTGCCGAGGGCCTCCCTGCACTGATCAATCCATAAAAAATGTCTTCGACTATTTTTCTATAATACCTCATAGAATGGATGGCATTTGTCCGAGGATCTACTGATGAACCGGTTGAGGGCTGTGGCCATACCTGCAAGCTTCTGCACCTCTTTTAGAGTCCTTGGCTCTTCAATCTTCTGGATGGCCGAGATCTGAGAGGGGTCGGCCTCAATGCCTCGGCGCGTGACAAGGTAGCCCAGAAATTTCCCCGAGCTAACTCAAAAGGCGTATTTTGAAGCGTTGAGCCAGAGCTTGTGCTTCTTCAATATGTCAAATACCTTCTGAAGATCATCTAGGTGGTTTGATTCGGCCTTGCTCTTGACCACCATATCATCTATGTAGGCCTCCATTGTGTCACCGAGCTGAGAACTAAACATCTTCGTGACCATCCATTGATAAGTCGCTCTGGCATTCTTCAGGCCGAAGTGCATCACCCGGTGGCAGAACAGTCCCCTTGGGGTAATGAACGCTGTTTTCTCTTGATCTGGGCCGAACATGGCTATTTGATGGTACCCTCGGTAAGCATCCATAAAGCTCATCCTGGGGTGCCCGGCCGTTGCGTCGACCAGCTGATCAATCCTCGGCACAGGAAAGCTGTCTTTGGGGAAAGCTTCATTGAGGTTAGTGTAATCAACACAAACCCTCCACTTGCCGGTCTTCGTTTTAGCCACCACCGTGTTGGCTAACCAGGTGGGGTAGTGTACTTCTCGGATCGTCTGCGCTTCGGTAAGACGGTCTACTTCTTCAATAACTGCTTCGGCATCAGCGGCTGCCGATCGCCTGGCCTTCTAAACGACAGGCCGACACTCCGACCAGATGTTGAGATGGTGGCTGATGAATTCTGGGTCTACACCCGACATCTCATAGGACGACCAGGCAAATATCTCAATATTTCGCTTGAGGCAGCTGATTGTTGCTGCCTTATCCTCCTCGGTCATCTCTGAGCCGATAAGAAAGAAGCGTTCCGGATCTTCGGCGCTAAGAGGGATGGTGTCAAGGTCCTCAATGGATTTAGCCGAGGCACTTGGACCGACGTCTTCCAGCACCGGTTGATCTGGAACTTCCACCCAGTGGACTTGCTCGGGGGTGACTTTACCCTTGACGGCAGCGATATAGCCCTGCTTGGCCGAGGCTTGGTCTCCCCTAAGCTCCTCCACGCCTCTTGAGCCAATGAACTTGATGACCTGGTGGTATGTGGAGGCAACTCCCTTGATGCTATGGACCCATGTTCGGCCCAGAATAGCGTTGTAGGGTGAAGGGACGTCGACTACCACAAACTCCACTTCGGTTGTGACCGTGCCGATGGTCACTGGTATGGTAATCTTGCCGAGCGGCCAAACTGATGTCGCGTTAAACCCTACCAGTGGCACGTCGGTCGGTTGTAGGTCCTCTGACTTGTATCCCATTTTCTTAAACAAGGAGTAATACATGACGTCTGCCCAGCTGCCGAGGTCAACGAGGGCTCTACTGACCTGGTAGTCGGCAATTTGCAGGGTGACAACTAGCGCGTCATTGTGGGGATGTTGGACCCTTTCAGAGTCTTTAGAATAAAAAGTGATAGAATACCTTGAGTCTGGCTTAGGCTTCTTCGGCATAGGCTGGACGGCAAGGATCTCCTTTGCCTCGATCTGTTGAAGCTCAGACCGAAGTTGCTCTTCTCGTTGGTGATACACTGTCCCGTGGATCACATTGATAATGCGCAGGGCCGACTTGGGGTCTTCCTGCGGCGCATCAGTGGTCGTCTTCCCTGTATCAATGAACTCCCCAAGATGGCCGACAATGACTAATTCTTCCAGAAAATCCTTGTAAGCTCGGAAGTTGGTGGTAAGGTGGCCCTTCTCCCTGTGATAGGAGCATCTGAACTTGTCGTTGCCACCTCTCTGAGCTCCCAACCTCTTCTCTGGCTACCTGAAGTATGGCTCCTTTTCGATTTTGCGAAGGAGCATAAAGGTTGGCTGTTTGAAGACAGTGGTGTGAGCCACATACTCATATCGCTTGTAGGTCTGAGGCTCCCCCGGCTGGACGGCGTTGGTCACTTTTCTCCTGACCGAGTTATTGTGGTTACTGGAGCCTTGGCTGGAGCATTGGTCGGCTCTGCTTCGCTCTTCCTTGGCCTCCTCCAATTTTGCGTGGAGCTCGATTCTGGCCATGAGCTCGTTCATTGTTGCCGGAGGGAAAAGCATCAGATCCTCGAACTCTCGACTGGAGTGATTCAGGCCGAGCTTGAAAGATGTAACTGCGATTTTTTGATCGCACTCCTCAACCTCATTGTAGAGGTCCCAATACCGGGCTGCGTATTGGTGCAGAGATTCCGACCTTGCTCGCCGAAGGCCGAGAAGGGAATCAACCTCTTTTTTGACTTTGGTACTGGTAATGAACCGAGCCAGGAAGGCCATTGAGAGATCTCTCCACGAGGAGATGGACCCTGCTGGCAGTCGGTCAAACCAGAGTAACCCAATCTTGCCGAGACTGGATGGAAAAAGTTCGCACATCAAGGCATCCTCCCCGGAGTAGAGGGACATTATCTGCCTGAAATGCACTATATGGGTGTACGAATCCATTTTGGGATCATATTTGTTGAACTTGGGGGCTGAAAAGCCTGCCGGAGGCCTTGTAGCTTCAATTTCAGGAGAGAATGGAGTGCAAGGAATTCTATCCTGTCGGCACGGCTCATAGGTCCGAGCTGGCAGGATTCCCATCCTTTGGCTAACCTCATGCTCTGAAAAGTGGCTGCCTCTCTGGCCGTCGTGCCGCCTAGGCCTGGGTGGTGACTGATCTCGGGCCTGATGGTTCCTCTGAGCCCCTAGGACTACATTTGGGCCGAGGCGATCGAACACTGGTGGCCTGGCATTTGAAGCTGAACGCTCTTCCCTATGCCGTGGAGGCGAGATTCGGCGCCTGACGCGACGGTCCTCATTGTCCCTCTCCCGGACAGGGATTTCTTCTATCCTTTCCCCCAGCCTGTTCAGGGCCGAAGGCCTGGTCTGCTGAGACCTGCTCCTGCTCTAGGAAGGCTCATGGTACTCCTTGTCGTCTCTCTCGGCACGTCTCAGTGCGGGTGTCACCCTTTTCTTTTCGGTAGCCTCCCTCAGGAGGGTCATCTCTCTGATGAGGGCATCAATTTGCTGATCCCTTCGGCCCAGATCGCCCTCCAGCTGGAGAATATACTGCCTCGTGGTTAGCTTGGCTGGAGGGTCTGGACACTTACTGGAGTGGTAGCTGACGTCCCTGGCACGGACATGCTCAGGGGTGTGAAGAGCAGAGTCCCCGGTCCTGACTACCTCCTTCCCCTTGTTCCTTCTACCACCGGACTGGTTGTCTTTGGAGGCCATCTTCAAGATCACAGTAGAAATCTGAACGTTTGAGAAAGGTTTCCCCAGCGGAGTCGCCAATTGTTGGGGGGTAAGCCTTTCTTGCAGTGGTTTACTGCTGTGAACGGTGGAGATGGGTGGCTGGACCTAGCTGCACGGGAAACAAACGTTAGGCTACCGGCGGCGTCGCCGGTGGACCCTCCGATGGCAAAGTCAGCAAAGGAATGTAGAGAGAGAAAGTAATTTGGCAGAGCTTGGGCTAGAGTGAGAGTGTGTACCATGCATTGAATGCCAGGTTCCTTATATAGAGCATCAGAGAGTGTTGGCCACGCGCTTCGGCGCAGGTGAGCCGCCCACCTGCGGCATGGGGCAATGCGCCTGTCCCTTCTGAGTCAGGTGTGGCCGACCGGAAGGTTCCGACAATGTCAGGTGGCGCCGCCTAACAGCCTTGGGCGACAGAAAAGCTGATAAAGTGCACCAGACATGCTGCGGGAATCACGGAAAGGCTGATTCTGTGTCAGGCATGTGTCTGCCATGTGCGCAAAACCCGGAATACTGTCTCCGAGGGAATCTTCGCTGTGAACAATGTGTTTTGTCCTGTATGGCCGAAGCGAGCTGCTTCGGCATCGTTTGTTGTAGGTCGGGCCGTCCTGGGCTAAGATACCTCTGCACAGAGGTGATCCCAGGGGAGCTTCTGGCGTCGCCCGTTGCTCTGCTCAGTCGCATTACCTTGATTGTGCGTTCCTTCGGCTAGGTCCTCTTGGAGGAGGTTGTGGCTCCGGCCTCCCGAGAGTTCGGCCCCCCAACACACTTATGTCACGGTTGCCTCGAATTAGGTTTGCACTACATGCACTTTAGTTTCTTTACTGTTCCCGTACCTTATTTGTGGACACGTAGGCACGCACCGCATGTGCATGCTTGGAAGTAGTTAGGGATTTTCTCACTGAGCTGTTGTTTGCTCAGACCCTTTTTCTTTTCATTTTTCTAGTCTGTGTTGTAGGGCTAGACGGACTTGGTGACTTGGAGTTGGAGTCAGTTGCTGGGTTTTCTTGGACTCGACCACCTCAGTTTCAGTGGCTTCTTTTGTACAAGTTAGTGTAGGTACAACGTTTCAGTTGTACTTTTCTTTGCGTTGTACTTCAGTTTCAGTTGTAGCCGTGTAAGACATTTGTACTTTACTTTCGCTTTGTAGTTCCTGATTGTACCATGTATCATACAATGATACTTCAACTGAATATATCTGAATGGCAAGCAGTTGTATCCCCTGTTTATTATTTAAACTGTTTTAAAAAAATAGTTTTAAAATCCAGGGCGTGACAACTTGGTATCAGAGCTTTCGGTTCGAATACCTTGGAGCCGTGGGGAGACACTTAGTCTCCATGGGTTATCTTAGTCATTACATTGTTCTTCGGTCGTGTCTGTATGCTTGATGTGCTCTATCGCTTCATGGCCTTGTGTCTTTGAGGTATCCTGCTTGTTGGTCTCCTTCCACGAATGTTGAGTTTCTCCATCCTTTGGAAGTTGAGTATTGATTCCTTGTGGCAAGCATAGTTGTATTGCGGTGTTTAGGTGCTCTTGTGTCATCGATCCTAGTGATCATGGTGTACCTTTGCGGTTATCGGTTGGTCTTAGGCTCCTCTGTTTCGTTAGAGTTGAGATTGTGGTTTGTGGTAAGATGGGATTTGTGGAAGCACTCGAGGACTGTTGTTGAGGTTGTCCTTTGTTTTGTTGTTAGTAAGGCGGAACTTGGGCCTTGTTGGCACGTGGTGCTAGGATTTTGGTAACTTTGGTGTTGGCTTGGTTATAGGTAGTACCCCTTGGAGCCCTTTTTGTCTCAAGGTTTGGTTGTTTTTTTTCATGTCAAGGTGTGAACACTTGTATATTGGCTCGT
>NMUG010007360.1:0-12111 GCA_002855965.1 Monotropa hypopitys
CAGGCGACTGATTTCCACAGATACTGGTGCTAGGTCCCACTGTGAACGCCAATTGTGGGAGCCTTTTTCTGCCGATGGGTTCTCTCGGACTGCTGGGATCCGGATGCTGGTAGTCGGTTTGGTCGGATGGTTGAGTGGTCCCTGCAAACAAGTAAAGGGGGCTCCTGCTTGGCTCCTGAAAGACAGAGGTGAGTGCCCGCCGGTGGGGTTTTACCAACGGGGCCTCCGATACTTAAGTTAGAATCGGTTTGAGAGGGAGTAAAGCAGGAAACGTAGGAGGCCGGACAGTTAGTGGTCGGGGATCAGAGGTTCAACCGGGGATCCCATGAACAGTACCCACGGGGGGTATTTATAGGGGAATGGCAGCTCGGGGCTCACGAAAAGTGGATGGGCCGCACGTCACGGGCCTCGCAGTGGGCCTGGACGGATGTTGGGTCGGGTTAGGTCGTACGGACGGGGGTATAACGGTGAATTCCCCACGACAGAGACCGGAGGGTAGCCCTCCGGATAGACCGGTCCGTTCGGTAATGCACAAGAGGCGACCCCAAGGGTCGCCGAAGGACGGTGTCCGGACGCCGAGTGTCGGCCATAGCGTTGACCCTTCGGTCTGCATCGGTCGGTCGGGCCGACTCACGGGTGTTTAGCTTTTTATTGGTCTTTTTATGCCTAGTGCGTGGGTCCGGCCACCACACTCACTTGGCGGCTCAAGGGGTCACGACGGGCATCACACACGAAATATCAACTGAGAAGGGCAAACTCATCCTTAACCCGGGGTCGTAACGCGGGTAGGGCAAACACATCCTAAAACCGGATGGGTACCATTAATCACATAAGTCCCACCACCACACACAAGGGCTAAGTCTCGGGACATAACTGAACTTGTCCTTACCCCTCCACAACACAATCGCAAGGGTCACGGGACACAGTTCACATCCAAATATCTATATCAAGGGTTGGGGCGTGCACTCCTCCCAATCCCTTGAATGGTACCCTCACTACGACATCGATCCACATCACCCTCATTTGCTCACATGATTATTGGTGTTCCATTTGGTTGGATTCAAGTGAATGATTCAATATTACCAAGAAGTGGTCATCATGGGATCCATCTCCGTATTTGTCGTTCATTAAATTCATTGCGTTCATTATTAGGTTCCCGACACATCGACAAGGTTCCTCAATCAAGGGCAACCTACCATCAAGCCAAAAGAATAGATGCGACCACGTTCAAGGGGAACCCAACGACACCCAACATCATAATACCCACATTCACCCCAATTATCAACCATCAACACCATGACATCGATTAAGGATCACTACTAACTCAAGGGGATCCTAGTGACTAACCAAACATCCACAAGAGTCTCATGATCACCCAAACAACACCAAAACTCTTCAAACACAATCAAATGCTCATTCAAGCATTTCATCGAACACCTAGCGGCCATCGACTCCAAAGGCCTCTACACGATTCAACAATCACCATACGATACCCAAGTCAATCACAATCACTCCTAAGAGGACAATCGAACCCAATCCAAGTCACCTCAAGCACGATAGACCCAATCACTACGGCATATGAAATCGAATACGATCCGCGATGCGAAATACGAAATAGATGAAATTCAACAATTAATAGGAATACTATGGACATCCACACACGCACACAGGAGTTAAGAGTCTACCCACCGGAGAGTCGTCGGAAAATTCGTTGGAGGAGTCGCCGGAAAACCACCATGGCTGGAGTGAAACAAGCTCACCAACGGGAAGCTCTCGCGATACCCTACAACGTTAAAAGAGACCAAAACCTTAGCCGAGCAACCATTACAAACCTAGGGTTTTAGATAGGAAGAGAGACTTACCGATCGGGAACAATCCGTGTCCATCACCGCGGAGAGGAGAACGAGGCCGACGACGTTAGAACTTCGCGTTTGCGCCGATTCTACCCGGATTGAGAGAGATGGAAGAGAGAAGGTAGAGGGAGTTGAGAGAGGGAGGAAAAGAGAGAGTTAGGGTTTGGAAATGGGGGAGAAGAACCCCAAAAATCGTGTGTATAACATATATAGGACCCCCTGTGAAAGTACCAAACAGTCCTTCATTAATTCTCTTCGTGCAGGATTTTTAGCCTTCACGACCAGTACACGCAATTTGGTATACCGGTCGGGACCTCACAGAGGTGCCCACTGATTAAGCTCGACCGGTACACGCAATTTGGTGTACTGGTCGCCAAGAGTAAAATTTCACTAACTTGGCAAGGTGGAATTTCCTAGAGTATTTTGGCCACAACTTCTCTGTCCGGACTCCGATTGAGACGATTCAAGTTATGTTGGAATCGTAATCAAATTGTCTACGACTTCCATGAATAAAGATTTCAGATTTAAAGAACGAATCAAATCGATAAATTTCAAACGTGATTTAGGATTTTCAATTTATCAAACGATGGAAATTAATTAAAATTTCCGGAGTGTGACAAACTACCATCCTTACAAGAATTTCGTCCTCGAAATTCATAAGGTCAAGCGTCACGGCATACCAAAGAACGGAAGGTTTCCAACGAGAGTCAACTTCACTTGGAGCATATAACGAAGAAAGGACAAGTTCCCAACTAGGAATAACTCCACAAGGGACCAACAACCGAGATTTGGATGCTACACTTACCACTTTTCCTTACGAATATATTAAAACGGAATTTGGACAACTCCTCAACTCGCAAACAAGTCCAACGAACACCCCATATAATGATCGGCGACACGGGAAAACCAAAAATACGCATGATCGTCAACAAGAAACGCAAGAATTTCTAGGAAAAAGAGGAATTTCCACGCTTCCTACATGATTACACATCGCCCGAACAAGAAAAACACAAATTTCCAAAGCGAGAGTGAAGTACCGGGAGTCCAACCGCGAGGATAGTGCTCAGAAAATTCCTACAAAACTCACGGATACATCACAAAATGATGCGGACATGTTGAAGGGACAGGAACGTGCCAAAACATCAAGGATACGGAGGGACACGGCACGGATATGCCGACACGCGAGGGATACTCCGAAGACACACGGACACGCCAGGATACACCAAGGACATGCCGATATGCCAAGGACGCGCCAAGGATACGATTTGGGTACAAGGATACGATACCGACACGTGGGTACGGTACGGGTACGATGCCGACAGACGGACACGATACGGGTACTCCGATTTTTCCAAATATTTTCCGGAATTTTACGAAAAGCAAAGAAGCGATTCTCAACCACCACAAGGATATCCACAACGATTTCGTCACCACAAACGTGCAAAACAAACCCGGGGATAATTTTCCGAACAAGAGAGCAACACTCCAACTGACAAGAGGAAGAATTTGGAAGCAAGATAAGCCACAAGGGATGGTCACACAACTACAGTGCCACCCGAATCACCCCGAACAACCACAATGCCACCAAAAGAAGAACTCTACAATCAAAATCTCACAAACCAACCCACACACACCTAGTGCGGTACCGAAATGACTAAGAAGTTTGATTTGAGATGTGCTGGCCAATCACCTTCTCAAAACAATCCTTCATGTTCATTCCTATACCACATGACACGGACTACGCACACCGGTCACGCAAAACGTCACCACAATCCAAGTCGGTGTAGTCGACTTAAAAAGAGAACACATACATTCTACCCCACACTCGCAACAAAAATAAGTCCGTCTCACTGATCACACCAACCGCCAACCAATCCCACACCACACTCTCAAATAAAATCCAATCAATACCCACATCGCCGAACAGGATTGTTCAGGCACAAAAGGACACGGCGAGCAAGAAATGACACCAAGTTGGATTTACGGAGCGACACGGCCAACAACAAACATGCGCAAGGTCAACGAACCAACACATGATAGCGCGAGATACAGGAATGCAATTCCAAGAAACGAGATTTCGCTATGTAGATGGACTTTCGCATGAGAGGCGAATAGCGCACTGCTACCCCGCAAGTGCCAAGACTTAGAATGTTCTGCGATTCACCGAGTGATATACGACGAAGACGATTACCATGTCGAGAGATGCATGACAAGGACGAATACATCGTCAAAAGCCCGAAATAAGGAGTCAGAAGATTTTCCAAACAAAGAGTTGCTTCCAAGAACACTGACCAATACCAAGGCAACTCAAAACAATCGTGAGAGTTCCAATCGAGGAACAAGAACAGTCAACACACGTTCATTGCCGAAGCACAGGAAACACTAGCATCGGTTAAGAGAGAACATGACCACAGGCTGAAAACGTCGCCAACGAAGATGGATAGAAACCATCGACACTCCACGATCAACCCAAAACCACATAATTGACTATACCACGAGCGAACTCTCACCAACTCAAGTCAAGACTAGGGAAAGATCGCAAGCTCCCAAGCTCTAAGCACAACCTCAATCTTAAAAACTCAGATCACAATTCTTTAAACCACTTTCCCGAAAACCTTAAACACATCACCACACTAACTCCCAAGAACACTAAGATAAATATTCCTTCGTAAGCACAACAACCCAAACAGGCATACCGCTTCCAAACAGTAACTCAAATCTGAAACCACATCCGAACTTCTAAACCATCAAACGTCATCACAATGGAACTCAAGGAACACTCCAAAGAAGTCCACAAGACATCTAAGTCTCCAAGCGACACCACGAACTCAATCACCAGGCGATACCACAATCTCACTCATCGCATTAAAACCATCAACCGACACTTTCAGGAAAGCCCAAAGACCACTTCGAAAAACCCACAAGATAATACCAAGCACATCACCACTCTAAGTCACAAGTGATACCATAACCTCAATTACTAACTTAGAATCTCCGACCAACACGGCCACAAAACTCAAACAATCACTTCGAAGGAATCCGCAAGATAACTCTACACACCCTGTCATTTCAAATCTCGAGAAAGAACTAAAACTCTCAAACCACTTTCCCAGCTCATAACATGACAATAACCCATCGAGCAAGCCCCAAGGCATCCCAGACAAGTCTATCTCTCAAATCACCTATCAAGCCTAATCAATCAATCAAGATAAAGCCAGCACACGGCTATCTCCCAAGTCATTCCACAAACCAATTAACCAAGAAACCAAATCACCGAAATAACCAACTAACCAAACACCTAAATAACCAAATAACCAAATAGCCACACAACCACTAACCATTAGTGGGTCTACACAACCCAGTCTATTCCGAATGACCTCAAGTCACTAACTCCATCTATTCTTCTTACAAGATTGCCACTATCCGAACTCATACTTACCATCTCAACCAATCAAGAGAAATCACCATTTCGAGGCACTCAACCTAACATTTATCCTTCAACAACCTCAAACCCAACAAGGATTCGTACTAGGAGTAGGGAAGAAGACTCACACACTAAGGATTTCTATCAACTCCACAATTCTCCAATCCAACTTCCTGGACATAGAAGGGATCCGACAATCAAGCGAACGAACAAGAGTACACCGCGGATGATTTCAACCAATCAGCAATGATCAACCACCGGAGATCCACTACACCGAACCATCGAGATTAAGACGTCATTTCTAATCAACATACCACGAATCTCAAGGAAGGACTCAACAACCACACACTCGACCTCCAATGGACTGGGGGTGCCCAATGACCAAGGAGTGAGTAAGAATAGATAAACCGACATCAAGGATGGAGTGGTGCTCAAAGGCACACCGGGACGATCGTAGTGGCATGTAATGACCCTGAGAACCCATGGAGACTAGGTGTCTCCCCACGGTCCAAAGGTATTCAAACCGAAATCTCTGATACCAACTGTAACACCCCTCGATTTTAATAAAAACATTTCACGCATAGTTTTTTTGAAAGACATATATAAAAAGGAGGGTATTAACTATTGTTATCCATCACAATTAGTAGAACATTCTTTACATTACAAATGATACAGGATAGAGAAGGAATGTACATCTACTGAATTTATTACAATTGATCAACTGAAAGAAAAGGGGAAAGGGGTACAACAAATATCTAATACCACAACTGAAACTAAAAGTTGCACAGAGAAGTACCCAAGAGATCCAGGAGGGAACCAAGGCTGCCAGCTCCAAGGGATCCAACAGTGGCAAGTCTCCAGAACCCGCCAGCGGACAATACCCTACAAACAGGCTAAAAAGAGAAAAGAAAGAGGGTTTGAGCATTCCACGGCTCAGCAGGAAAACTATTAACTACTAGCAAGTGCACACACGAGAATGTGTGCCTAAGTGTCCTCGCAAGGGTAGAGAAGGAGGGAGAACCCAAATCACCGAAGTACAATAACAACTGCAAGACCTCAAGGTAAACCAACACTCTCGCTCGTGATAGTAAGTGCAAACTCAAAGGTAACCGACTCAACATACGACAAGTGAAACCATTCGCAAACACCAAAGTATCCCAACCACAACCACTACCTCACCACCAATACCACCCACCATCCCATTATTGTTATTGATTCACGTGTTGTTCATCTTGGAGATATATTTGAGTTAAAGGGGTAGATTTTCCATTACTCATCCAGTATCAACAATTGTCTCCACTTGAAGGATAAGGGAGCTCAAGCCATCCATTCCGACTTTTCCCACATCGAATATGAGTCACGTACTAGGAGGTCGCACTAGGGTCCTACCTACCACACACAAGGGCTAGGTCACGGGACACCGCAATCGCCTCAACCAACAGCCCCCTTGGCGACACAAAGAGGTGGCACAAGACTATCATCGAGCCCTCAATACGACTATTCCCACTTGGCGGCTCAAGGGGTCATGACGGGCATCACACACGAAATATCAATTGAGAAGGGCAAACTCATCCTTAACCCGGGGTCGTAACGCGGGTAGGGCAAACACATCCTAAAACCGGATGGGTACCATTAATCACATAAGTCCTACCACCACACACAAGGGCTGGGTCTTGGGACATAACTGAACTTGTGCTTACCCCTCCACAACACAAGGGCGAGGGTCATGGGACACAGTTCACATCCAAATATCTATATCAAGGGTTGGGGCGTGCACTCCTCTCAATCCCTTGAATGGTACCCTCACTACGACATCGATCCACATCACCCTCATTTGCTCACATGATTATTGGTGTTCCATTTGGTTGGATTCAAGTGAATGATTCAATATTACCAAGGAGTGGTCCTCATGGGATCCATCTCCGTATTTGTCGTTCATTAAATTCATTGCGTTCATTATTAGGTTCCCGACACATCGACAAGGTTCCTCAATCAAGGGCAACCTACCATCAAGCCAAACGAATAGATGCGACCACGTTTAAGGGGAACCCAACGACACCCAACATCATAATACCCACATTCACCCCAATTATCAACCATCAACACCATGACATCGATTAAGGATCACTACTAACTCAAGGGGATCCTAGTGACTAACCAAACATCCACAAGAGTCTCATGATCACCCAAACAACTCCAAAACTCTTCAAACACAATCCAATGCTCATTCAAACATTTCATCGAACACCTAGCGGCCATCGACTCCAAAGGCCTCTACATGATTCAACAATCACCATACGATACCCAAGTCAATCACAATCACTCCTAAGACGATAATTGAACCCAATCCAAGTCACCTCAAGCACGATAGACCCAATCACTACGGCATATGAAATCGAATACGATCCGCGACGCGAAATACGAAATTGATGAAATTCAACTATGAATAGGAATACTATGGACATCCACGCACACACACAAGATAGGAGTTAAGAGTTTACCCACCGGAGAGTCGCCGAAAAAGTCGCCAGAGGAGTCGCCGGAAACCACCATGGCCAGAGTGAACCAAGCTCACCAACGGGAAGCTCTCGCGATACCCTACTATGTTAAAGGAGACCAAAACCTTAGCCGAGCAACCAATACAAACCTAGGATTTTAGAGAGGGAGAGAGACTTACCGATCGGGAACGATCCGTGGCCATCACCGCGGAGAGGGGAGCGAGGCCGACGACGTTAGAACTTCGCGTTTGCGCCGATTCTACCTGGATTGAGAGATATAGAAGAGAGAAGGTAGAGGGAGGAAGAGAGAGAGAGTTAGGGTTTGGAAATGGGGGAGAAGAACCCCAAAAATCGTGTGTATAACATATATAGGACCCCCTGTGAAAGTTCCAAACAACCATTCATTAATTCTCTTCGTGCAGGATTTTTAGCCTTCACGACCGGTACACGCAATTTGGTGTACCGGTCGGGACCTCACAGAGGTGCCCACTGATTAAGCTCGACCGGTACACGCAATTTGGTGTACCGGTCGCCAAGAGTAAAATTTCACTAACTTGACAAGGTGGAATTTCCTAGAGTATTTTGGCCATAACTTCTCCGTCCGGACTCCGATTGAGACGATTCAAGTTGCGTTGGAATCGTAATCAAATTGTCTACGACTTCCATGAATAAAGATTTCAGATTTAAAGAACGAATCAAATCGATAAATTTCAAACGCGATTTAGGATTTTCGATTTATCAAATGATGGAAATTAATTAAAATTTCTGGAGTGTGACAATGATAACTCTGGCAAAAATACTTTTTAAAATGTAAAATAAAAACCTTTTTTCCACATTCCTCTTTCTTTCCATCTTTCTCAATATCATATACAAAAACCATATTTTTATATTTCTCTCTTTCAAACATCGTTTCATATGTGACACTTTTCTCAAATCTTTTTCTTTTTCACAAAACACAAACTTTATAAAAACTCTTTTTTATATAATTTACTAACTTATTTAATATGTTCTAGAATATACTCACAATGATTAAGCAATACTCTTCCCTTTTTCTGCGGCTACGGATGATGATGGATCTGAACCTATTTAAATAATAATCTTTAATTAGGAACATAAAACATTTATTTTATGAAATATTCTGTTTTTACAAAATTCTAAGATTTTCTTCATTTTCTGCCCAATATTCAAATCTGTCCATTTTTCATAAAAACTGCTTAGATATCGGTATCTTAGACTGCTAAGATATCGGTATCTAAGATTAGGCAAGATATCGGTTTGAAAATTCTTAGATATCGGTTTCTGACATTTTGCCAAGATATCGGTTTCTAGGATGTTAAGATATCGTTATCTAGGTCAACTTATGAAAATATCGGTTTGATAGAATTTAAAGATACTGCAGTGTTTTGAATACTGGGATACCGGTATCTAAGGAACTAAGATACCGGTTTCTAGAGACCACTCAAGATATCAGTTACTAAGGTCTCGAGATACCGCAAGCCTAACATACTAAGATACTGGTTTCTAAGGAGAAACTCAAGATACTGGTTTCTATAGTTTCAAGATACCGCATGGCCTCATTGTTGAGATACCGATATCTAGGGAAACCAAGATATCGGTATCTAGGGTTTGTTGCAGAAATTCGAGCTAGACAACAATGGAGGTTCTGGAGGCCCTAGATTTCTCAATACTCATCCAAAATCGATGAAATAAAATTCTATACGCTCTTGTGAACGAGAGCAATCTATTTCATAGGCTAGAACATAAAAAATACCTCGATTGATGGTGTATAGAAATTGTTTTCGGATTGCGAAGAAGGGGATTCTGCCTCAGACACTATTCATCGTCTTCCTCGTTGAATAATCTGACTCCTAAGCGATTTCAACCTGATTAGCAATACTCCTATGCTTTACAACACTCCTCTAACTCTCAGATGATAACTCTCTCACTCACCAGAACGAATTTTGAAGTTATAGAGGATTTGGAGAATTTGGGTACTATTACGAAAATGGTTGTGAACATATATCATTCTGATATATGGACAGCCTAAGTTATGAACGATTTCCAACACCTAAATATTGGTTTTAGTTCCAGTCAATACTTGGGAAGGCTACAAACATCAATATCCTAGTTTACAACGATACATACCCTTTGTCTTCTCCGCCATGGCTACTTCTGCACAACAATTCCCGAAGTCCAAGATATCGGTATCTTGGGCTACCAAGATACCAGTATCTTGAGCCATTTTCCAAAATTTTGATTTTTCTTATATTTTAACCCCTAAAAATTTCAGAGAAATTCCTAAAATTCTTATTTAATATTCTTAAGCTTTTAAAATTATTTTGGGGTATTTTTATTTAGTTTTTATTATATTTTAATAATCAAATCTCCTTATTAAAGTCTTATTAATTCCTTAATTAAATGATTAAGCTTAATTAATGAGAACAAGTTCTACACATGTGGTACTTGTTATGTTTTGTGTAGGTGGTACCGTGTGATACTTATTGTATCTTGTGCAAGGGTACCATATCAGTGCTTATTTTATATATTGTGCAGCAGGTGGTACCGATTGGTACTTGGATTATTTATTGTACAGGTGGTGCCTTAGGGTAGTTGAATGGACATTATATATGCTCTTTATGCCATCTCCTTTTTATTGCATTTTAGATTTATGCTCAGTTGTAGTTTCAGACTTCGATTCGGTTTGTTTATATTTTAAGGTTTGTGAGCCATATGTATAATAGTTCATATCTAACAAACTCCTGGATTTTCTTGCTTGTTGTCTTTATTTTTGGATGCATGAAAATCCGGATTGAGGATGCTTAGATTGGGTCCACTACCGTACTTGGATCTAGCCGCTGTGCTTTGTTGGAGATAGCTTGGAGGTTGGTAGGTTTTGGGTGACTAGTTATTCTTTTTACTATTTGGACTGTAGTAGTAGTATTCTAGTGAACTATTGTTTGGACTACCAAGATCTTTTATACAGAGGTACTTTGTTATTAGTTTCCCTGTGGTTTGTAATGATGTACTTAATCAATTAGCACTTGTGTTGAGAACCTTAGCTTGGGGTTAATTTATGTTATGTTGTTCTAGCTTTGGTTAAGTATTCACTTGGAGATTTTGAGAAAATTTTATCATTGTCTATTTGATATATATCTTTATTAAAGGTTAATTGGTTTGAGATATTACATTTATGGCCTATACACGTTATCCAAAGTAATATTAAAGTTGAGATGCAGATTTTTTACTTGGCAATGTGCATCCAGTATACAAGGCGTCCAAAGCAAAAGCATGCTTTGTAGGACGAGCCCTTCTATTCGTACACAATTTTGTGTACACAATCCGTACACAAATTGTGTACGGGTCACAGCAGGATCCGTGCAGGAAATTTGATTTCGGGATTTTGTTTGAAATAATATTTTATGTTAGTATATAAAAAATCAGCTCAATCGGATAATGTATAAAATTTCCTTAATCGTTTGAATTTTTATTCACAGTTTTAAACAGTTTTACTGAATGAAAATTCAAATGATTAAGGAAATTTTATACATTATCCGATTGAGCTGATTTTTTGTAGGCTGATATAAAATAATATTTCAAACAAAACCCCGAGATCAAATTTCCTGCGCGGGCCCCACTGTGATCCGCACACAAATTGTGTACGGATTATGTACACAAAAAGTATGTACACAAAGCAGTTTTGTTGTAGGACTCAGAACTTTTACACCCCCACCTCTCTTGCAAAAAAACAAAACATTGAATTCTGTGTATATATTTTAAGGCTTTTTTCGCACAATGTCATTTTGGTTTGATTCGGTTGGACATAGTTCATTTAAAAAAATGAGACCAAAATGAATAACAAAAAAATTACATTTGAAAAATCGAAATATACTAAGACATTATAACATTTTCTGTTCTTTTTCAATGTTTTTATACCAAGACTTCCGAATTTCAAACCATTTTTTAAATGACTATAAATCATTAAAAAGGAGATAGAATAACTATCATCCACATTTATTTTCCATAATTATATGACGAATGAAAGAAATATAATGAGCACGTCCACATTCACTATCATGGACCTAACTTACAAAAAACTTTACATTTTACAATCAGGAATAAAGAAGGAAATACAATAAATGATAGGAAGAACAACCTATCAACTACGACGGTGACATGCTCCAAGGCTAGACAAGATAATCTAAAACATGCAGCTCCAATCCAAAAGAAGGATCTTGTGGTAGGAGATAACAAGATTTGCCACGTGTCGTGACCCCAGCCGCACAACTCGACGCTGTGCGGGTTCAGTTTGCCATGTCACCAAGAACGTACAGTAGCG
>NMUG010007361.1:0-12111 GCA_002855965.1 Monotropa hypopitys
TCATCTTAAAACAATCCTGTCCATTAGTTTTATTAATATAAGAATCAAGGGAGCCTTTGTCGAAATTTATACACGACTAAACTCAACAATTGTTACATGTATCAATTTAACCAAATAACATGGATCAAGTATGGATGTGTAGCATGGAAATTACATGTAATGTGATCTACACATGCCTATTTCCAACTGGCCTTAACCAAATTGAGATCATTAACCATATACCGTTCAGAGTAAAAACCATAAAACTTGAACTAAATTACTGAATAAATAAATATCATGACAGTACAAATAAAGTAATGAGCTATAGTTTACAAACTCCCACTGAATCTAGATATCCTCTAGAGAAACAACACCCATATGAGCAGTGTGCTCTACAAAAGCCTTCGGTGTCAATGCCTTAGCCAATAAATCCGCAATCATAGAGTTTGTTCCTATAAGCTCAATACTAACTTGGCCATTCTGAACCCTTTCTTTCACAACAAGGAACTTAATGTCTATGTTAATAGACTTTGACGAGCTCCTGTTGTTATTATAATAAAGAACTGTTGCTCTATTGTCACTGTTGGTCCCTATGTACTCGATGCAATGGACAACCAAGAGGGGGGGTGAATTGGTTTATTAACTAAAATGCCCAAATAAAAATTTCTTTCAAAGTTAAGACTAATTTAGGCAAATTAGTATAGAAGACTTAACTATTCAAAGTGTGATGAATATCACAAGTTCAAATACCAATCTAATTAAAGCACCAAATGAATCCCTTACGTTACACCTCAGGTTCTTGGGATTCTAATCCCAAGAGGTCGAGGTTTTCGGTTTTCAAGTGGTTCTAAATAACTAGATAGATAAAGATACTTGGATCTTTGAATTCCAAGCACAATGAATATGTGCAAGGATAATTTTTATCCCTGCAAGATTACTACCTTGACTTTGACTTTGTTTGATCTGCTGCTTTGACTATAACCTTCTGCAATTGTTCTCACCCTGTTGGATTGTTCTGCAACCACAAAGGTTAGATGATCCCCTAGCCAAGTGGCTTGAAGGCCCTCCGATGATCAAGTTAGTCCCGGTCAGAGGAAAACTTAATCCTAATCGAAAGAAATGAAGACAGAATACTGAAAAGTAATTTAGGTAGAGTTTTGGTTACCAGAATCTCCAGTCCACGTAAGTGAAGCATTCACCTCCTTTTATACTCGCTGGTCCACATCATTAATGCATCGTTTCCTCTTCGTAACTTCTCGTTTAAGAAGAGGGGATGAATCAAGACCACTGTCCTTTCACCTTCTGCCTAATTAATCCTCCAGACCCTTCATCTTCTGCCGTTCAGACTTCTATTCATACTCATGTATTCACATTCACGACCTCATAGCAGTTGGTGTGTGTAATGATTAAGATCTTACTCATTAACCATTACCTGTACACACCGCCCATGCTATGCCGAGCTGATCATCATCCCGCATTGCGAATGCTGCCACACTGGGCCAAGCCTTATCCACAGCCGAGGTACCACACTTGCTCATGGTTCATCATATGCCGAGATGCCATTCACAATGCCTAAACCTCCATGCCGCACTCCCAGGATGTCACACCCATTGAGACTGACCTGATCCAAGGAACTACATGGCTATAGGGCTCAGAATAGGCCTTATCTTATACATATTAGATCATGTCTGATTCCAGGAACGCATATTGGCTCATCCCTTCAGGATCCACCTCCGTATGTCCCTTAATAGAGATAATGTGTCACTAGGATGTTCAACCATTGCCGGTCAAACCTTAAGGAATCCAATATGCATACCGTGCTGCCATATATACCGCACTACCATACTGCCACACTGCAATACAGTCGCGGTGCTCTACTACTGCGCTGCATTACATTGCCGCAGTGACATAGTTGTGACAATTTACTTTGATTATACCAATACTCTTACGCATCTGGCTTGATTGTAACATAGGGAATCCAAATCCATGTGCCACGTGGCTAATCCAGATTTACCCTACCACAATTGCTCCCCAACTTTGACTACTTCAGCCGCGCTGCAGGAGTAGTCAAAGATTCCCGAGCTGCCACAACGTCGTCGCATCATTAATCACTGCTTAATAACCGTAATTTACCCATAGCCGTTAGTCATCATTACTTCATAAATGCTGTGGGACCCATGCACATTCACTACTGCTGATTGCACACCACTCGAGATAGGGCTCTCGATTCCCTCAAGGCCCATTAATCGCCGCACCAAAAACCTCTTGGTCTCCCACCAACATTCCCTCCAATAGCATTTGCCCCCTTCAAATACAGATCTCATTCTTCAGGCACGAACTCTTCAATACTCCTCTCTTTTCTCTTGACAAAGGTAAAGCGATAGTGATTGAAACAGGAACCTCTAGCCGTGCTGCTCCCCAACCTGAATCTCAGTTCAACCAAGGAACAGAAGAAAAAAGCATGACTCGGTTTAACCTAGCTGGAGCCTGGCAGAAAATGGCTAGTGGAAGGATCCGATCCCCTCCAGGTCTACGAACGGTTGCAGCTGCTGCCCATGCCGTATTGCCAACTACTGCCATAGATGCCGCAGTTGCCTCCGGTACCAGCATCCATCATACCACTGGGGAAAAACCCTTCCAAAATCACAAACCGATATACCCCCTTCAACCCAACTCAATGTACCAATTCCAACTTCCAAAGAGCCAACTTCTTCATTATCAATAGTTGCCATAGTTCCCGTTGCCAATTCTTCCTCTAAACGCTCTGAAGAACCTTCCGAAACTGATGCCAATGTTGACCTACCTCTTGATGGAAGGCCTTTTCCGGTCGTTGATTAACGGAAAAGCCTTAACCAATCATTAGAAATTTATAGCAAGGAATTAAACACTCTACAAGTAGAGCGGCAAGTCCGAGGTCGGTCCACAGGAAAATGTCAGAGTTGAAGTAATTGCTTGGCAAAGAAGTTTGGTTTTGCGGTAGAGGCGGTAGGACGTTAGCCTTTTGTTTTTGACTTTGAAAACTTAATAAAACTAATGCATAAAAAAGAAAATATGAAAACTGATTAAAGTAAGTGGAATGGCAATGGGGGTTCTAACACCTAACCTAGGCCAATGAATGACTACTCCAATATCCATGACGACACGAAGGAGGGATCACGGTATAGGACCTCCCACGAAATGTTTGACTCTCGAGCACAAGTCACGGGTCAAGAGATAGTACAGAGATTAGAATTTGGTTCTCTAGGCCGACTTACACTCGTCAGGCGACATGCTCAAAGCACGGAGTGTACATGGCACAAACCATCAAAGGGGTCAACAACTCTTGGTTGGACCCGAGGTGAGAACTACATTCTTCTAATCCCTATAAAATCCCGAGACATCAATTCTATAACAATTGGGTGGTTTCTAGGTGAATTCATTCACTTAGGCATTTTGTCGAATACTTAGCGGGACATCACACCAAGCATGTGTCGTGCCATTATTCATGTCGACGACACATCAAGGTGATTAACACCGCTTGGCTAAGACCCTAGGTAGTGAATTCCTACACCTTAGGCCACTACATTTTAAGCCCAAATTTGGAGCATTCAACACTAGCCGAGTCAGGGGTGCTAGTCACCCCATGGCCAATCAAAGAGATTTACTCCCTCATTAAACTACCACAAGCATAAAACACAAGAAAACACAACATATGAAATTAAAATACAATTTTATTACACTTAACCCTAGCGATAGAGTACATAGATAGAGAGAGGAGAGGAAGCCTTACATCGTCAAATCTCGGCAAAAACTCCAAAACACCATGGATATGCCCCTAACCCTAACAATACATAAAAACATGCCTACCACGAATTTTACAAATGTATATATACCCCCCTCACCTAAAACGCCCAAAATACCCTTAATGAGGGCCAAAAAAACATCAAACAGCAAGCCGTACCGGTACGGGGTAATGGCGTACCAGTACAAAAACCTTCTGCTCACGTTTTTGGCAAAAACGTGCATGGCATACCGGTACGGGAACCTGCTGTTGGGATTTTTTTTGCATATTTTTCTCTTTTGCGTCTCGTCGATAGCTTTCCGATGGTATATTACAATAGACAATCAGAGTTGCACAACTCAAGTTATGCCCGTTCTACTGATATCCTGTTGCTCTTGACTTCATCAAATGGCTCAGGATAGATTGGGGACTTCCGGACTCGTCCGGGAAATGCTAAACAATCTGTACAAAATAACAAAAACTACAAAACAAGATTAAATACATATGTACAAAAACATAACTAAATAGAAAATAACTATGGATAAAAACTAACTAAAAAGAATGGAATTGGCACATACAAACTACAATATTATGTGCCAATCACACTCCCCAATTTATCGTTTGCTAGTCCCGAGCAAACTCACACTAGGACTCGATCTTAACTAACAACGAAAAAGTAAGGGATAGGTCCTTTGATCCCCCGGGAAGCCTCGGTAGGCCGAGTAAGGTCTCGTGAGGGTTTTTAGCAATGAACTACCCACAAAACAAAGTAAACTACTTTTACATGGCCAACAAAAATGCAAGTCAAAACTCATGACATGAAAAAAAAATGGATCCTTAGAAAGAAGTGCGGGCAAACAAAGTTCACTAAACTAGCAAGACAAAAACAAGTCATGACACTAAAATTTAACGTGTGTGTGCAAGGCCTTTCGTCGCAAGTGAGACACAACCCAAAAGTCTATCCGGACCGAGTCTCGACTTCAATTCGCACCGTGTCATGCACTCAACAAATCAAGACATTCGAAATATGGGTGCATACTCAAACTCTCATATGTGTGGGCGGATGGTATATATATGTGAAAAACAAAACATTCCACACATTGTGATACGAAAGAAGCTCTATATAAGTAAATGAGATCTCATGACTAGAATTACATAGCAAAGGGAACATGTGGTCTAAATCGACATGTACAAATGATTGCCGGACTATAGGATCAAATAGGACTTTCCGGTTATAACTTAAGGTAAGGGAATGTGTCGGATACGTATCAGACACGTATCAGACACGTATCAGGCTAAGGGTTTTCTTTGATGCTTGAGAATAGGCATAAACAAATGGTAAGAGGGCAAATTAATCAACGGGTCCCTCATCAACTAAAATACACCTCCAATTCTTTACTTTTCAACTATGCCTTATTCATTTTTTTAAATTTCCTCAACCACCAATACATCCCAACACGAAGAACAAAATATTTCTTCTTTACAAATGATTAGGGGACTCTCCCCAACTAGTTTGGTTCTCTAACTTGTGGATTTTTTATGATTTTTTTCTAAGGGGAAGGTACACCAACAATGAAGTATAAACATAAGCCACCTTATGACTCTCAAATACATCTAAAACATGATTTTTTCCATTCTCAAAGTAAAATATGGAATTTTATGGCTCAACAAGAAAATGGTTCATGCAAGGGGGCTCAAGTGGGCTAACAAGGGGTAATGTGCAAAAAGGAACGAACCGGCACAAAAATCAAAGAATGCCTAAAATCTTCTCCTACGGCCAACAACAACCGTGCATGCCAACCCAAAAGATATAACAATGATAGTGATTTCCCAATGCTAAAATGAAAAATAATGAGACCGACAACGAGTAATATTTGATTTCGTGACAAACAAGAGTTCATTTAACATTACTCCAAGGAAAGATAAGGCACTAAGCTCACTTGGGCATAAGTCTCCACTAAACTAGCCTTCAAGACAACCGAGGTACGACTCACAAGCGACTCAAGCCTTTTTTTATGTAAAGTGCAAAGAAGTTAAAACTAAGTGCCAAAACAAGTCGTTACACAAATCTAGCAAAGTGAACTAAGATGCCACCTATAAGTCCTATAAAAGGCTCAACAAAATCCTACTCATGTCATAGAGTTAAGAACTCACAAAATCCCAAAATCCATGTAAAGGTAATTCACTATCTATACTATGAATCCGTCACGTGGATGAAACGAGATATACTTTTCTCCCTACCTCAAAAGAGAAAATAGAAGCAGGCGGCTATACTAGACCGTCGGAATCAAAATTTTAAATTTTTACGACTCTAAAATGGGACTAAAAGGAAAAAAAATAAGCATAAATAAGGTACAAGCATGGAAACATGCGTCACTCCCCCCAACTTAAAATGTGCAATGTCCTTAGTGCAAAAGACAGTCAAAAGAAGGGAAAAGAGTCATGTACCTCTGGGGTAGTGTAAACCACCCAAATACTATCATTACCTCAAGTTGCACATGACAATGTCCACAAAGATCTAAGATAGAACAAAGAACCCTGCAAAGACTAACAAGCCAATACAAAATACAAGGAAAATGATTAGTCCAAAATTGCTTGCTAATGGTAGCCAAGCGTGCAAGCACCGATTTTATTTAAAGATAGTATGAGTTCTCACGCGACTCTACACGAGTAGTACTTTTCTGCCCGCTATTCTCACTTAGTAGTGTACTAGAGAAGGAAATCTCTCAGAATTTTGGGGTAGGTCGCTACTCAACAGGTGATGTCTCTCACTTTTTGGAGAGACACCCCAATCGGCTTTCGCTTTCATCCCTACTCTGCCGGGGTAATCCCAGATAATACATTACTAAGGCTAGAATAACGGGCGGCTATACCAGACCGTCCATAGCCGTTCGAGCACGGCAAACACTAGAGGTATCTCAACCTCCAAGGATTTATTGTCTCCTAGACGTTATTTTTTTTCATATTTAATCAAAAAAAAAAGTGCAGGAAACAAAATAAAGAGTAGAAAAGAAAGGGTAATAGAAAAAAAAGAAACTATACTAGAGATACGAAGTGATAACACTAGCCGAGTCCGGGGTGCTAGTCACCCCATGGCCAATCAAAGAGGGTTACTCCCTCATTAAACTACCACAAGCATAAAATACAAGAAAACACAACATATGAAATTAAAATACAATTTTATTACACTTAACCCTAGCGATAGAGTACATAGATAGAGAGAGGAGAGGAAGCCTTACATCGTCAAATCTCGGAAAAAACTCCAAAACACCATGGATGTGCCCCTACAACTAGAGAGAAGGTGGAGAAGAAAGGAGGAGGAGGAGAGGGAGGCTCTCCCCTCAACTAAACCCTAACAATACATAAAAACATGCCTACCACGAATTTTACAAATGTATATATACCTCCCTCACCTAAAACACCCAAAATACCCTTAATGAGGGCAAAAAAACATCAAACAGCAAGCCGTACCGGTACGGGGTAATGGCGTACCGGTACAAAAACCTTCTGCTCACTTTTTTTGACAAAAACGTACATGGCGTACCGGTACGCGTACCGGTACGGGAACCTGCTGTTGGGATTTTTTTTGCATATTTTTCCCTTTTGCGTCTCGTCGATAGCTTTCTGACAGTATATTACAATAGACAATCAGAGTTGCATAACTCAAGTTATGCCCGTTTTACTGATGCCCTGTTGCTCTTGACTTCATCAAATGGCTCGGGATGGATTGGGGACTTCCGGACTCGTACGGGAAATGCTAAACAATCTGTACAAAATACCAAAAACTACAAAACAAGATTAAATGCATATGTACAAAAACATAACTAAATAGAAAATAACTAAGGACAAAAACTAACTAAAAGGAATGGAATTGGCACATACAAACTACAATATTGTGTGCCAATCACCTCCTCCTGCCAAAAGACCTAGAATAGACAGGTCCCGCCGCCCAAGGACAAATTATGAGCAAACCAACATATGGGTCCCTGCTCTAATGAAGGGAGAAGATAACCCCATCCAAGTAACTGACACTATTGCTGATCATTCTACAGCCATAGGATTGGCCAGAGCTGCCCTGCTTCCCAAGGACACGGACATGGAGGAGAAACGGGTTTCAATTGACTTATATGCATCTACTTGCTCTGGCTCTTAGAAGGTATCCATGTCTGAACATTCTTTTATCATTCTTCACACTCACTTATAATCTTCTTGTGTCTACCTACTTTTAGGCCATTCAATGTGCCACCATTCTGACCACCAGACTTGCCGAGATGAGATGTACACTTGATAGAGAGCAAAATATCAACAACAAACGACTCGAAACCATCAAGAGAAAAAATGACACCATCAAATCTCTCACCGAGCAATGCAGCGAGCTGGGAGGCAAAGTTCTCACCTTAGAAGCCAAATTTGCAAAAGTTCAACTTGAAGGTGAGGCTAACATGAAAACCCAGTAGGGCCTTTTGGGGAAGACCAAAAAAGATGCAAGGGAAGATTTGAGAGTAAGATTGAACGCCCACCAAAAGGAAGTGGAGGCCATGCATGCTAAATTCAAAAACCGTTCTATCGAACTTGAGAAGGCAAGAAAAGATATAGCAGAGCTAAAGGAGCTTCATCCTCGAGAACTCAAGAAGGCAAGAGAAGAAGGATATGCATCTGGGCATGCAACTGGGAGTCACGAGACAGGAGAAGAGTACATGAAGGAGTTTACTAAGTCACTCCCCGGATTGGAGGACTTTATCTTTACAAGATATTGGGGAGAAGCTTTAGACTTCATGGGAGTACCTCCTGACTCTTCTCTTCGCGCTCTGACTCCTGTTCCTTCTGTATTTCTACACTTGGAACAAGATCCTCCAGCAACTAGAGAGACTGGATCCGCACTGCCGCTATCCCAAGATCTTACCATCACTGCCATGGCTTCCCTGTCTGATGTCTTTACCGCTCATACTGAGGCACCAACTATTGTAATTTCTTCCTTTGCTGAAATCATACATTCTGAGATCACAGATCTCACTATCCTTCCGGTTGGCTCTGATGTTATCACTATTACGAATGAAGATGTTCTACCCATTTCTGATCCACCTTTGGCTGCTACCACAGGGCCATCAACTGAAGTTCCAACAACTGAGGTGCTGGGCACCAATAAAACAAAATGACTTGTCTTTTTTCCTTGGGTCTGTAATACTTTAAGTTCTGAACTACTGATATTGACAACGGGTTTGTCAATGTCTTTGCCTTTCTGCTGATGGATGATGGTAGTACTATATTTTGAACACGTTTTTGAATCTTTGCAAATACAAGTTTTGCTTATGCTTTCTTTTGACATCTGAACTGTTTACATGCTTGTGCTTTTTTTTCTGCTCTTATTATACTTGCCAAGTCCCATGTACCGCGGTGTTGGGGTACACTGGGAGTGCGGGCTTTTGGGTTATCCCATGTGCCGCAGTGCTCATGTACACCAACAATACAAGCATTTGGGCAAAGTTTTTTCATTTTTGGCCTTAGGCAAAATGAATTGCTTTATCGACCAAGGAAATGTTTTAATTCAAATTTCCCTGAATTTCTCACTCATTTCAATCCAAGGTTGTTGTTTTTTTACTTGGTCTTTAAAAACATTATAGGATTGAGGATCAAAATTGACCCTTCTTAGGATTTCCCTCCTGTTTTAAACCTTGGCTTTCTTGAGACTACTATCTCTTTTTAAAGCTTTTGATTTAGGATCCATAAGGAACCTTAACATACCCTTTTCAGAGTATTTTCGAACTAGACTCTTGGGACTTCTCATCCCTTAAAGAATTTTAGCTCAGGGGGATGGTTATGGGTCTTCTCAACCCATTTCCCGCATTCCCTCCTTGGAACCATCCACCTATTTTGAACCTTGGCCCTCTTGAGATTTCTCATCCCTTTTTAAGGCTTTCAGTTCGGGATCAATTAAGAACCCAATACATTTTTGAGTTCAGGTCCTTGGGATGTTACATCAAGGTCCTTAGCTCGGGAACAATGATTCTGAGTCTTCTCAACCCATTCCAAGCATTCTCTGCCTGGGACCATTGCCCCCCCAATGAGGAAGTGAAGACTAATAGAGACTTTGCTTTCTCATTGAATTCTGATATCTGAAATAACACATCACAGCAATAAACGTAGGCAAATCTGTTCAATGCTTCATATCTTCTTTTCATACAATCACACAAAGATGACAATTACTGGTAAAACTTCTTCATATTTAAAACATTCCATGTGCGGGGAATAAGAACACCATCGAGGTCTTGCAATTTATAAGCTCCCCGCCCTGCTACACCAACTACTTTATACGGTCCTTCCCAATTTGGCCCCAACTTTCCATCCGCTGGATCTTTTCTATTACCCAAGACTTTCCTCAAAACCAGATTGCCAACTTTGAACTCCCTGGGATTGACCCTGCGATTGTGAAATTTAGCTAACTGGATTTGATAGGAGGCTAGTTTTATTAGAGCCCTTTCTCGCCTTTCTTCTGCCAGATCTAACTGCACTGCTATTGCGTGATCATTGCCCCCTTATTCCACCAGTTGAGTTCTGATAGTAAGAATCCCAATTTCTAAAGGGATAACTGCCTCCGAACCATAAGCAAGGGAATAAGGGGTTTCACCTGTTGCCCGCCTAGGCGTAGTGTGGTAAGCCCACAGGACCAACGACAACTCATCAATCCATCCTCCTTTGGCTTTTTCCAACCTTTTCTTGATTCCATCCAGGACGGTCTTGTTGGAAGCTTCGGCCTGGCCATTACTCTACGGGTAGCTCACTGAAGCATAAAAATGCTTGATCTTGTATGTTGAGCAGAATTTCTTAAACTTGTCTTGAAATTGTGTACCGTTGTCTGATACAATCGCATACGGTATTCCAAAACGAGTTATGATATTCTTCCATACAAATTGTTCAGTATTGTGCACTGTGATTTTGCCAATGGTTCTGCCTCTATCCATGTAACACCCCTCGATTTTAATAAAAATATTTCAAGTCTATTTTTTTTGAAACCATATATCTAAAAAGGAGGGTGTTAATCATTGTTATCTATCACAATCAGTAGAACAATCATCACAGTACAAATGATACAGAAAAGAGAGAAGATACATCTACTGAATTTATTACAATTGATTAACTGAAAGAAAAGGGGAAGGAGGTACAACAGCTACCTACTACAACTATAAATAAAAGCACAACTACAACTGTGCTACAACCTGAGAACCAAACTGAAGTCCCAAGTACAAGAGAGCCAAGGCTGCAGCTCCAAAGGAACCAACTGCTAGCACAAGCTCCAAGTCCCCCTGCAAGAGAAACCCTGCAGTACAATCCTGGAAAAGAGAGAGAAAGGAGGGTCTGAGCATTCCACGGCTCAGCAGGAAAACTATTAACTACTACCAAGTGCACACACGAGAATGTGTGCCTAAGTGTCCTCATAGGGATAGAGAGAGATGAGAACCCAAGGCACAGAAGTACACTCAACCACCAAAACGACAAAGCAAACCAACACTCTCTCTCGTGATAGTAAGTGTAAACCCAACGGTAACCAACCCAACACACGACAAGTAAGTCAACCCGCAAATCTCAAGGTAACCCAAGCACAACCACTACCTCGCCACCAACACCACCCACCAACCACTCAATGTTATAGATTCAGGTGTTGATCATTTTGAAGACATATTGAGTTAAAGGGTAGATTTTCCCATTATTCATTTATTATCAACAATTGTCTCCACTTATCGAAATAAGGGAGCCCAAGCCATCCGTTCTGACTCTTCCCACATTGAGTGTGAGTCACGTACTAGGAGGTCGCACTAGGTCCTACCCATCGCATACGGGGCTGGTTCACGGGACACCACAAAGGTCCATATCCGACTGTTCCCCCTAGGCGACACAAGGGAGTCACGCAGGACACATCATACTCGTTATCGGCATAATCCCCTTGGCGGCTCAAGGAGATCTCACGAGTAATCCCACACGAAAATCACACCCGAGTAGGGCAAACTCCTTCCTAAACTTGGGGTTGTACGTGGGTAGGGCAAACTCCTTCCTAACCCGGATGGATACCATTAAGGGTTGGGGAATCCTTACCTCCCAAGATCCTATGGCATCCTCCCACGACATCGATCACCATCCACTCTCCTCACATGATCATTTGTGTTCCATTAGGTTGGATTTAAGTGAATGATTCAAGGTTGCCAAGGAGTGGTCCTCGTAGGATCCATCTCCGTATTTGTCGTTCATTAAGTTCATTGCGTTCATTGTTAGGTTTTCACAATTCAACAAGGTTCCACACTCAAGGGCAACCTACTATCAAGTCAAGACTCGGTGCAATAACGTTCAAGGGGAAACCCAATGACGCCCAATATCACAAA
>NMUG010007362.1:0-12103 GCA_002855965.1 Monotropa hypopitys
TTTTATTTCCGCCCTTTTGAGGTTATTGTAGTTTTGGGATGTTACAACAAAGGCTAAAGATGTGGCTTTCCTAGTAGAAGTAGTGGGCACATTCGGGAGTGAAAAATCAAACTGGGTTTTAGACTCAGGGTGTTCTTATCACGTATGCGGGACCAAAGGACATTTCTCCACGCACGAGGCATGCAACGGCAGACTATTAGGGATGGCTAACAGTTCGGTTCCGTATGGAAGATGGGAGATCTTTGTTGTTGGCTAGAGTCAGACATGTATCATGACTAAAGAAGAATCTTATTTCTCTTGGAGTGCTAGATTCAAAGGGCTGCAGCATCCCTACAACTAGAGGAGTTGTGAAGGTTCCAAGGGACACCAAAAGTAATGCAGAGAAAGAAGATTAGTTACCAGTACGAGCTGGATGAGAGTGTTGTTACAGAAGGAGCTGTTCTCAATGAGTCAAACAGGGTAGGAAGAAGGCGAGGTGAACAGGGAACAAGCAGACCATACAGACACACAGAATAGGCACATGAGTAATCTCAGGGCCTCGTAGATGCAAAAAGAAGAATCCATAGGTCTAGATGAGCTCCAGAAGGTTCATAAGGAAGCTCAAACCAATGAAAGGATGTAAACCAAACCAAACCAAACCAAACTGAGTACACAGCAAGTGAACCGACAGTGACAGAGGTGATCTTTGCCCGACAGGGGATGCAGGTGCCCAACTAACAACAAGAGAGGACACCTTGGTGTGGAGGTGTAGCCAGGCTCTGCTGGTAAAGACAACAAGCATCCCAGCAGGGAAATCGAGCACTCCAGTCAGGAGGTGTGAGCCAGATCGATAAACGACGGTCAGCAGCGTGTACCACACATGGGGTGAAGGGGGTGATGGTCTAGCTGAGGCAGCATTTGAAGGTTTGAGGGAGAAAGCAACTCTCTTTCTTTGCTTTTGTCACCAACCAGGCGGAATTCGCCCCTCATACGTGGAAGGTGGAAGAGGCTATTGGAGAGATCACCCATGGAAACCCTTCTTGACCCTCCAACCCACGCCCAAATCTGGTGAAGATCACGCATGAAGGGTATTTGATGCTCTTGGAGTTTTTTCTTCTTCCTCTGTTATATATTTTTGTACCCTTTTGGTTGTGAGTATATGCGCAAAATAGATTTTAGAGGGCACGACAGAGTTGTGAGAGCCTGAGGGTGGTACATATTAGAGTCCCGTGAGTGGCTTCTTTTCCTCTGTGATTAAGGAAACAGTCCGATTCTCGATGTGGGGTAGGCATACAAGGACGAACAACATATATCTCGTCTTTGTGTGTGTGTGTGTGTAACTCCTCTGATTCCCAACAAAAGCTACACTTGGTTGATCGAACATTATGCTCGTCCCGTGTACAAAAGGAACTGATATTATCTAGAAACTATTTAATGAAAAATCAATCTTTACTTTTTTGGGAGTCCTTCAATGTGGGGAAGAGTCAGTTTGTGCCATATGGCTATCATAATGTCTGAAGACACGTTCATCTTCCACTTTTAAAAAAATGAGCGAACAAGGACCACAAAGACGAAACAAAAGTACAATGTAAAGGGCTGCAAAAATGGCAGTCATGGAAGCAAGAACAATGTAGAAAAATGGCAGAGGCAATCATACAATAGCGAAACTCAATGTCACAAAGACCACATTCAATTCCACGGTTATGAGCAATTAAAAGATGTCCTTTTCAAAGGGTAAACATACACATTCCGAGGCGGAAATAAAGACAAATGCTCCTCAACTACGACTTCAGCAAGTGGAACAGAGGATGTCCCCATTAATAATATGGGGAAGTCAGATGGCAGTTCTTCCAACAGAGTCATCAGAACAGCCTTCAGCTGCTCGTGTGCCTGAAAGTAAAAACTTATCTATATCAAATAGGACAAGAACAATAATTTACCATGTCTACTTACATGGATTAGCAGGAGAGACAAAGGAGAAAGATGAAACAAAACAAAACGAACCACAAAAGGCAAAAGCAAAGCAGATTATCTAATTAGCCGGACATCAGCAAACAAAAAAACACCAAATCTAAACACTCACATTTTCCCACCAAAGGCTGAATTGAGGCAAATAGAGTATTGATGGTGTGGTTCTCCTTGCTTCACCAAATATATGAACTAATGCCTCCTCGGGTGTCTTTGCACTGGGATCAGAAAGAAGAGATGGAAGTCCGAGTGAGTGAACAGGAAACTTCTCAAGTTCATGTAAAATTGCTGGCCCCAGATGATCCTGTAAAACTAAACCACTTAGTATTCTTAATTTTTTTCCATTTTCTCACCAGCATGTATGAAACAAGGTTCTGAAATAATTACCAGGCCACCACCTTCGCAGCCACATAGCAAAAGTCTAGGCCTGTACACAAGGGGAACAGACGAACCATATGAGAGCATAGAAAGCTTTGTCAATTCTGATGAAACTTCGAGAGCAGGGAAAATGTCCGATATAATCCCCATGGCTTTCTTGAGATGTCTCTGTAAACATGGTGCAACAACTGATGACAGTGGCCTAGAATGCACAATTGAGCCTCTATGAGCCGCGGGAGTAATTGTAGACATGGCTTCAACAAAATGATATTTTTCCACGTTCACAGAATCAACATCAATGAGAAATTTGTCATCACTAGTGTAAACTTGAGGATATTTTTCGCGAAATGCACAAATGGCAGCTTCAGTGCATAAAGCTTTTAAATCAGCACCGCAATATCCAACACAACTAGCTGCAAGCTCCGATTTCAGCTCCTTTGAAGGAGGCTGCTTCCATTTCCTTGTATGAATGTCTAAAATTTCATCACGTGCCTCACAACCAGGCAAGGGAAAATTGAATTCGCGATCGAATCTACCAGGACGCCGTAAGGCTCCATCAATGGCATCAACCCTGTTTGTTGCCCCAATCAAAACAACTTGACCCCGCGAATCAAGACCATCCATCAGGGCAAGCAGAGTTGAAACGATGGAGTTGTGAATTTGCTCTTGTTTGCTAGATCTTACCGGAGCGAGTCCATCAATTTCATCAAAGAAGATGATTGACGGTTGATTCCTCTGTGCTTCTTCAAAAAGCAGTTTCAATTGTCTTTCAGCCTCACCAACCCATTTGCTAAGCACATCCGCACCCTTACGCATGTAAAAGCTGACCTTCTGCCCGGCCTTAGAAGCAGCACAAGCTAATGCTCTAGCAATTAGGGTTTTCCCAGTACCAGGGGGGCCACATAACAAGACCCCCCTTGGAGGGGTAATATGGTAACTTGCAAAAAAATCTGGGTAAAGTAAAGGAAAGAAAACCATTTCTTTCAATGCATCGATATATTCGGAAAGCCCACCTATCTCATTAAAACTCACACTTTCATCAACCTGTAAAGGTTGAATATCAGCGCCTCCCTTGGAACTTGGTCCTGCAGTTTGGACCCCGGAAGTCAAATTAACCAAAGAATCGCTCTGATGACCCCAGCCAGATGCGGCGGCATTCAGACCCCATGAAGTTGTCCCTTGAATATCTAGTCCCCCAAAAAGCCAAGGTGGGCCAGATCTGCTCCCTCCTCTCCCCCAAGGTATAGGGGGGCCTTGGTCCAGCTCATCCACAAGTAATGAGTCGTCAGAATCTTCAGCTCTAGTCAAGCGACGACGTTTATGAACTCGAGATCCACCCCTCCTAGACTCCCTTCCAGCCTTGGTCGTCCCCATTCCTTGTTGCAGTATTCTTTGCGGAGATCTAGGTCTTTGCTTCCCCTCCTCGTTAGAAAACCTACGAACATCCGTACGATTACGAAGATCATATCGCCTCCGACCTTCATGTTCCTCACCCTCTTCATCATCACCAAATTCTTCTCCCTCATCCTCTCCCTCATCCTCTCCATCGCTCTCATTTTGATCCTCCCTAGCATCTGCATCATCATCAACATCATGCCCACTTTCAGTTTCATCTTCAGCAATCTTGTCCTCAGAAGTGCCTCGTTCATCATCAATTTCTATGGTTAATTGGTCTCTTGCGAGTACTTTTGAACGACGAGGCCGCAAACCTTCTCGCCGAGGCAATGATCTAGTTTCATGGGCTTTTTTTCGCTTACGGAATGAGAAATCGTCTTGACTTGCTCTGCTAGTGATCGGGTTCCTGGAACTTCGAAATGTAGGTCTCTGAAAAGAATCAAACAAAACTTGAGTCACAAACTAACAAAACATCTTAGGATGGACTGTCGGGAAAAAAAGCTCTGAAACGCATCAAGGGAGGCTAAAAACTGGCATCTACAAATGATGCACACTGATGAGACAATAGAGCATTACCATTAGATCATTGTCCTCTGTTCCAGAACTATCTGTGTAGTCTTCCAGATTTACAGAAATCCTCCTCTTCCTTGTAGAACGCCGAAGGTTGGTTGCAACTGACTGCAGAAAAATCATGAGAACAAAGTGTTTAAATGCAAAAAGGTTAAGTTCTCACAGGAGAAAATCTACTAATAGTTTGAGGAAGAAACATGCAAGCTCATGGAAATCTGTATGTACAAAACAACATGATACAAATGCCACCAAAAAAACAACAATGTGTCCTCGTTCTAGAGCTGCAAAGTAAGCCCACAACTGCAACAAAATTTTCCTTCATTCCATATACGCAGGGATGTCAAAGCCAAGAAAATGTCATATGAGTATCAGTGTGGTGTTGGACACCACACACACTAACTATACGAAATGCATACAGAAAGAAACTTTAAAAACGATAAAACTTAATCAGTGTAGTGTAGCTCATTCATGCTTTTATAGTCAGCAGAACCATCATGTCCCCAAAAATGCAAAACATATTTCAATTGCCATCTGACAAATAAATGGGCATTTACTACTTCAGAACAAGTATGCAAATAGAAGAGGTAAAACTCCACCTAGATGTATTTCCGATGAATCGAAAAAAAAAAACTCCACCTAGATAATAGAAGACTTCCAAATCCATCACACAAGGACTTCTTTTATCTTCCATTGCTCCAGACATTACAAGTAACAGAGGAGTGCTCCAAACATGACAAGTAACACACGAGGGGAAAAAATACTGCTTAGTATAAGTACTTACATTATTTGGGGGGGTCCGCATTGACTGATTACCAGGGCGCAACATCTTGGCGATCTGAGAAGCTGCTGTTCTCGTCTTAGTCTTGCTTCTCTTAGGGCGCAAAATGTTCGGAGCATAATACAAGTACGGGCGTCCATATATCTTTGGCCTTCTCCTGAGCCTATCACTTGTCCGTACTGGCCTAGAAACAGGTCCATCGCCACTGCCAGATCGCTTAGAATACATTGGCAATTCCTATCTTTGTTCCTTCCCATAAACTATCAATGACCAGCCTTGGTGTACATTCAAACATCAACAAAGAGGAAACTTACTATTCAGCATCTTTACCATTATAAACAATAGAAACCAAAGGCTGAAAGGGAAAAGAAGAAAAACAAACATTGGAACTGTGAAGCAAACAACTGCAATAATTACAACAATGAAAAATTTTGATCGAGAAACGAGAAGAGAATCTCATTGAAGGCAATGGCCTACGTACCTACCCATAGTTTCTAAAATAGCTAGACAAATCTAGCATGTGAACAGCAGAAATCAAAGAGAAGAATAAGAATCCTGTTACCATGCATCTCATAACAAGGAATTAAATTATGAAAATAATGCAGTTCAAGTGTTTAGACAAGGCAACAATACTCAACGGGAACATGACAACTTTTTTTGTTAAGTACACATTTCAATGAAGCACAAACCAAAGAAACAAGAGCAAAGAGGCATACCCTTATCTTACAACCAGACTAACCTAGAAGCTCATAGCTCAAACAACTACACCAACTTACCATCTATACAAGGAAAACTACCCAAACCTTACTAAAAACAAACCACATCAAGGAAAAATGGGACACCAACTTTAAATGATTACATATCTGTCAACGAATGCTGGAAGAATGTGGCATTCACAAGATGGGGCATGAAAATGAGATTCCAACATAGCGCCGCAACCCAATCCACAAGAAGAAAGGTAACCTAAACCAGTTCTTGGATAGATTCATACACTACATGTAGAGACTCGTAATTTCCTAAATAATTTTAGGCATTATGAATTATGTTGACGTTATTTTATTAAGTCCTTATCATGGTTATTGTTGAAATAATTGAATCGATATTGGCATTATTAGAAATGGTTATTGTTGTTGTGGCATGTTTGTGGGATTTAATTTTTGATAGTTATTGAGATGACACAAAGGGGACCACTGGTGGTACGGTGGTAAAGACTCAACCCAATAACCTTAAAGTCTTGGGTTCGAGTCTAGACACAGCCACTCTGCGTATTATTACCAAAGGTTAAGCTTGTCCTCGTCATTTTCTCTTCTCAGACACTCGTTAATGGGTATCAATTGGGCGTTGATTTGATTTTTATTGAGGACCAACATAAGCAAATAAAATACCGGCATGGGACCAGGTTACTGAGACTCTTTGTCGTGTAGCCTTATATTCAGCTTCCGAGAGATATTGATGACTTCTGGTATGTACACCCTTTCTTTGAATGCACTTTTGAACCGGTCTTTACACCAACCGTTTTTAGAACTAATAGTGAGGTCTACGTCGCTATTAGAGAGCATGATGATTCATATTTTAAAAGGCGCTATTTTTCAATTTTGCAAATTTGTGCTTGGTGGGGGAGTTCAATTTTTATCTATTTAGAATTAGCCTTTCTAGACCTAACCATTATTTCCAAGGTAGGGATTTCTCTCATTTCTTTACATTCTATGTGTTTAGCTAATAATTCCCAAGTTCTATCAAGTATTTGATATTTCTAAGGATTAATTAGAGAAATCCATGTTCTTGTGTTAGGATTTTAAAATTAAAGAATATTAATAATACTTAGTTTACTTTGTTATCTTAGGATATTATTCACGGTAATTGAAAAATCATGGTTTGGATGAAATTCCCTTGAATTTGTAAAACATGGATTTTTGACTAAAACCTATTAACTAATTCATGAAATTGGTTGCACAACATTGAAATCAGAGTATTGAATTATGCTTAGTGATCATAGTTTTGATGAAGTTCTGTGGATTTGCAAAACTAGGGTTTTGATTAAAAACCTAGATTTGAGGCTTTTGAATTATCTTTCTCAATTGATGAAATTGATTATATGCAAATGAAATTGGAGCATATATGCATGCATTTGAATCGTGAATTGGATAAGATTCTATGAGATTGATAGAATTGCAATTTTTAGCTAAGACTTGGGAATTGGGGGTTTTGATAGCTTGTGCTTGATTGAGATAATGGGATGCATTATAATGGAATTGACATAATTGTGAATGCATTGTGAGCATGGTATGGTTTTGTTACCCGTTGGGTTGGTTCCTGAGAAAAATCTTTAGGAAACTGTTTCATTCAAAATCATGCATTAGGTTATGACACGCCCTTGATTTTATAGATAATTTCCCATACCTTGTTCATATCAAGATACGTTTCAACCACCATAATATCTCCTATAAAATGAAGTGTGATATCCATTCCATGAATTTATACAAATCTCCTCAAAAAAATCCAAGTAGCGGAAGTGTAATTTAGTTTACATCATCACATAAATAAGTTCTTAGATTTCACAAAATGTCAAATTGAGTGAAACAAGAGTTACAATTTTCATCATAACATATGACAAAACAATGATGAATACGTAACTCTCTCAAATCTTCAAAACATGCACTCTCAATGTCATGCACTCCAACCTACGAATGTGCCTCAATACCTAAAAATGGTAAGTTAAACAAATATGTGCCCAGTAGAATAATTTCTATCCAATACTATATATGAGTTTGGTGTATTGTGCAAGTGTCGCGGAGCCTTACGGATGCATGGTGTGGTATGCTCAATGAGATCCAACAATTTTAACTTTTAACATCAATCACAATACAATTATAGAAGATTAAACCTTTCCACATGCCTTAACCAAATTAAGAACTTTGACATCTCATCATTTCTTTCACATTATGGTTAATTGAGTTATTTTCTCGGTGGGTCGCCCGTTGGCTAATCACAAGTATAGTTCTTCAATTTTTTCGACTAGTCGGGAGAGCTCATTATTCCACCATTGATCAATGTCTTGAGTGATATTCACATAGGAACGAAATTCCCGAACAACACCCAACTCAAATAATTCATAATTTCTACCAAGCATGAAATGCTTATCGAATCATCGTTCATTCTTATTCATCTTTCAATCTCAATTGAACACAATTCACACTTGTTACGGAATTCTCTTAACAATGCTCAAGAACGTGAATGTATGAGTGCAACACACCTCATGTATCCAATTTTCACCAACATGCACCCATATGCCTCAATTTCATGAATTTACAATCAATTTGACATAAATGAAGTAATAGGCTCAAAAGTCCCAATTCTCAACCTTAGTCAAGAATCCTAGTTTTTCATATTGGGTGGGGTTTACAAAATTGAAGGTGATAAACCTCCTAGGTGTACATTAAGCACAATAACATCTCTAATTAGACTCTGTAATCAAGAAATCAAAGATAAACCTTAAACTCAAACTCTTAAAATCAAGTTATAACCAAATATTGCAATTTTAACAAATCTAAGTAGAGATTCATGATACAAAGATCGCTAACACAAACATATATATGAGAGGGAGGGAGAATCCTACTTGTGAGAGAGAGAGAGAGGAAGAAACCATTTAGCTCGAAACTCCTCCAATGGCGGATTTGAGGGCATAAGGAGAGAGGACTCCGCGATCTACAACTTTAAAGAAGAGGGAGGCTTGAATCTTGCCTAAATCCTTGAATTTTTAGAGAGAAATGAGAGGAAATATGATAGGGTTTTGGATATGAGGTAGAGAAAAATGAGAGTTATGACTTAATCCAACCCTTTAAAATGCAAAATGAAACTACTTCTGTGACAAAACCGCTACATCAGTTTGTAAAATGCTCCATTGTTTTGTAAAATGTTCGGTCAATTTTCTGACCAGTAGGGTTCGACCGATAAACCGCCCGACCAACTAATCGATCGGGCAAACCGCTAGAGTGGTTTGCCTGATCACCAAAATTGATTCTCTTTCCTTTTGGCTATCGCACACTACTGCAACCTCAACTAGCATCCACGAAACTTCCAAACGCTAACACCAACAAGAGTCTCCCAATTGATTTTCCATCAACAATAACTATCATAATTTAATTAAAATGTCAAATTTATTCTGAAATTTTTTACAAAATCCAAATTTCTACAGGTTTAAGACGTGTGATGAAATTTGATTCAAGTCCCGAAAATAAAGTTAACAGGCACAGACGTGTGAGCCTTGGCACAAACCAATGTGGGAGATGGGGTTCTTTAAGTCCCAGAGGGGACACCGGCGAATGGGCTCCTGGAACAAACCACAGGGTGAGATGCGGATTCCTTAAGTCCCAAAAATAAAGTTAAGGGGACATAGGCGAGTGGGTCCCTAGAACAAACCAAAGGGGGAGATGCTAGTTTCTTAAGTCCCATAAATAAAGTTACGGGGATACCGGCGAGTGGACCCCATGAAAAAACAAAGAGGGAGACGTGGTTCATTAAGTCCCGGAAATAAAGTTTTTTGGGGGGGAGGCAACGACGGTGGACCGTGGAATAAAGCCTAACATTGAATTTAAAGAATTTGGTCTCATTGGAATGAATGAATAAAAGATAGTGTGTGTGTGTGTGTACAATGCGTAAATAGGGTTGTCTACGAAATTCATTGAAATAGGTGAGGAAATGAGAATGCACATAGGTTAAGTGTGTGTTGTGTTGTATTGGAATTAAGGTTGTTTGCATGTGTACATGCATCATGTGTGGGTGACCGTGACATGTGAGTTGAAGGCAAAAAGATGGTTTTACATTCATTTGCAAATTGCATGCATGATAAGATTTCACGCACTTGCACAGTACACCACATACATATATAGGGTTTGTGTTAGAGATTTTCTTATTGGGCAAATGTATGCTCAACCTACTATTTTCAGATACAGGACCGCAAGCATGACTTGAAGTGCATTCATAATTTGGAGTTCACCTTGAAGATGTAGAGATAGAGCTATCTTTTTCTCATATTTTGTTCTCTTTGGTGAAAATGTATTAAATTTTATTCATTTTGAAAATTGTTGTATGTAGTCAAGATACTAGATCTATTCTTTTTATGATCTTTTGGGATTAAAATCTTTTATTAAAATTGTATATGTTTATTGAGGATGTAAGGACTTGATTCTACTTTTTCGCTGCAATATTAGAAATTTGGATTTTGACTATCCATTGGCTTTTCAATTAAATCATGTTATATATGAGTACTATCAATTGGATTTTCAATTGAAGTAGAATGTCAAGATATATTTTTCAACAACAAATTTTATGACCCAATTAATAGAACACTTGTCTTAAATGGTGGATTGATGATCACATGTGAAATAGGTAAGACCATTCTGATTTAAGTTTGCAAACAAACGGAAAAGGACCATGTAAGGGAACATTGTCCTCAGTTCAAAGAGACAAAAGACTACCTCAAAAATCACTACGTAATAAAATGCAAACACTGTTCAACAATACAAACAGATTTCATAACACGGGAAACAAAGGAATGTAGTGGAAGAACCTCATCAAACACCTGAAATAGACCCTCGTAAGCTCAATATTTAATCACTCACCAATACCTGAGTCAATCACTGATCGTCCATTGTGTCAACACTTTACATGTGTATTCCTTGGAGATGTCTTACACATCTCAATTGTCACTGACAAGACGAAATCTTCGGTTTTAGCACCCAGGTAAGAAATAAGGTCAAGAACTGCTAAAACTCAAAATATCACTCTAGGGCTTGTAGACGAACAGTTTAACCCTTTGATTCAATTGAAAATGGCAAGACAAAAAAAACTAAAAATTTGACTGACGGCTCCGAATCAAACAATGATATAGAAGTTAGGGTAGGAAGAACATTTTTTCTCCAATCAATCTTTACTTGTACAGAATCATACCAATTCACCCATTGCATCAAAGCATCTCAGTCATTCCAATAAATGCATTCTTCTGAAGTTCAAGCCATGGTGATCGGCAATATAAATGTTCAGAGTTCCACAACAGCATAGACATGTCAAGAAAAATACTGCAACCCTTATAGGTGAAAAGTAAAATACACTATGACAAAAAGGAAGCTCAAGCTTTGACCAAATCTCCTTGTTTAGACTTTGCAGTACTACCTTTTCTTTTTCTTGGGGAGGGGTCGCATTAAAGAAGAGATACAATGCTAATTTATAGGCAAAGAAAAAGATCAGAAAATGGGAATAAACAAGAGTCAGAAAAACAAGGAGAAGAAAATGCCAAGTCGGACTCAAGTGGTTCCCACAAGAACAAAGGAAACATGTATGTGTCTATCTCCAGTGAGAACCATATTTCCGGTGTTCAAATGCAAGAATGAAAGGATGGATTAAATATAGGTTGGACTTCTAATCCCGCACAAAGCATGGGATAGACAATCCCGGGTGCACGGTAAGGTTCCTTCTTTCGAGTCGCCAAAATAACCTCTCCGCTTAATAAGGCTTCTTAATAAGGCTGCGTACATCATATTCTTTTTAAAATTTTGCTCCCGTGACGTCAAACTCTTTACAAAATTCTGCAATAGTATAAGCCTCGTGCTCTGACTAGCCTTTATTAATTCTCGCAAAATCATCCTATGGGATTATGTAACCTTTCAAAAAAAATCACGAATTTTTTTTGAAAGATCTATTATGATCCACCACCCAAAGAAAAATAACTAAAACGATATAGTGGACACGCAAAGTCCATCAAGCAATATTCGGCACAATACTTCTGGAAATAAAAGTACTTATAGTGAGTAGCGACCAGGGCCGGCCCTTGGCAGAAGCCTAGAAAGCCATCACTTCAGGCTCTCAAAATTTTCCAAAAATAAGGGGCATGAAAATGTATAATACTCCTACATCTTGAGTTTAATCTTCGACGTAATCACTGCTGGTATGTGGATTCATACCCCAAAATATTCTGTTTAAACATCTCAATTACTCCTAGAAACAAAAATGCAACTGAGAGCGAGAGCGAGAGCGAGA
>NMUG010007363.1:0-12109 GCA_002855965.1 Monotropa hypopitys
GCTTTATTATATTTGCGTCTGTGTATAGGTATTTTTTTCTGGACAAGAATGTAGGGATTGTGATTCGTGATAAACGAAGACTAAATCAAATTTGCATGCAATAGGCATGCCTACTAATAAAAATGTATGTTCTTTTATACTTTTCAAATGCAATTACTAATTTGAACTTATTATTATTAGTTTAGAAAAAAGAAATGGGAAAGACAATAGCAATGACAATTTCTAAAGGAAATGAAAATTCAAGCATGGAAAATAAGGAAAAACAAAATCCACTCAAAGCGGTATGATTTTTTTAACATTTTATAATACACTCACATGTCATTTGTTTGTTCTAAGGTTTAATCAGTAAAACCTTTTTATCTTCTGAATTTTACTTACATGTTTTATAAAACTTAAAGACATTTTTTGAATCTCATCATCTTTGCATTCAGTCTCTTATGCTTAGAGTTACTTATGAAATTGATATTATACGTTATAGGCATCGAGTGATAATGTTGTGTCAAAAGTTATGTTAGGCAACGCTTATGACGTGAATGAGAGAAAGTCGAACAAAAAATTCCATAGAGACGATCTACATTCTTTCCATCCTTAACAACGAGTCATCGACAGGAAAATCAGTTGACTTCTACATCCATAGAATTTCCTAAAAAAGCACCAAAACATCCAAATGTTTCACCTGATTTGGGGTCATCAATTGTTCATCTTCCGGAAACACCAAATCCAAGGATTGTATTGCTATCACAGGAACTCCTATAACTGTCGATAGTATTCCATGTCATCTTAAACCTCATGAATAGCAAGCTCCAATACCTCTAGTACAAAATCATGATAAAGAATCTATTGTTGTGCATAACATATCTATTGAAAGTTCCCTGATTCATTATGAATCTAAAGTGTATGTTGTCTCCATGAAATCTTGAACAAGAGTTTCTAGCTATGACAAATGTATCTATAAATGGTATGTAAACTAATCATTCACATCATGCACATTTATCTACAATGCCTCCTGCAAATAACCTTGATATGTCGAGCATATCTTTAGCTCTAATTTATCGGTAAATTACTTTCAGTGGTCTTTGTTCAAGTAAAATCTCTTATTATATGTTTTTGGTAATTCATGTATACACCACCCTTCCCATGAAGGAATGAAAAATTGCCCGGATCAAACACTTCCCGATCATATTTTTTGCTAATTCCTCATAGATACACTTAAAAACATGTTTTAAACACATTGAACGGTTCAGATCATACAAATATTGCCAGAAGAGAAAAGGTGCTTACCGTAGGAAATAGGGATCCCTCATAGAAAGTGGACTATTCATGTATAATTAAATATATACATGTAGGAGTGACAATATTATATCAAAAGCTATGTTAGAACAATGCTTACGACGTCAACGAGAAAAGCTGGGCAATAGATTTCACCGAGACAGCCTATATTCTTTCCATCCTTAACACCAAGTCATTGGCAAGCCAATGAATTGACTTCTACATCTATAGAATTTCTGGGAAAAGCTCCCAAGCGATCAAATATTTCCCCTTCTTTGAAGTAATCAATTGTTCATCTTCATGAATAACCATATCTAAGGGATTGTATTGATATCGCAAGAACTCTTATAACTGTCGATGGTATGCCATGTCATCTTAAACCTCAAGAACACCAAGCTTCAATACCTCTAGTACAAAGTCATGACAAAGAACCTATTGATGTTCATAGCATACCTGTTGAAAGTTCCCTAATTCATTGTGAATCTAAAGTGTGTATGTTGACTCCCTAAAATCTCGAAGAAGAGTTTCTAGCCATGACAAACGCATCTGTGAATTGTCACGCCCCGGATTTTCAAACCATTTTTTTTGAATCATATTAAAAATGGGGAAACAAGCATGGTTCAACACAATTTGAAACAAGTCTAAATACCAAGTACATCCCATTCCAAACTACATGAAATCCGAGAGTGAATGCGGAAATTAAACATAGACAAATAAGGTCTAAAGTCCAACCCACAAAATTAAAGAGAGAGTGGTCTAGTTAAGTTATTACAAAACCATAAGTCAAGATAACCCACAACCCGGGTATTTCAAAATAAATAGTGCATGACTTGTAAGAAAACATCCAAAACCCTCCAAATTCTCAAGGAGCTTCAAGATCATCCACGATTGGTTTCTTACCTGCAGAACCTTTTAAAAAAAGAGCGTGTCACGCTAAAGTAGGAGATATCTATAGTGAATGATGTTACTAATTAACTCGACTCGTGTGTGCCATGAACATAAATAGAAATGCATATCAAACATCAATGAACTTTTAAATGCATGGCAATTGATCCCTCTTCTACAACCAAGAACAACTAGTAAACGTAACGTAGGATTATATAAGGACCACAAACCAAGGGTCAACATAGGTACATCCTCATTCCATGATGTTGAACAAGGGACTACAAGACAAGAGTCAAATATAAAAACATAAGAAGTGCCTTTGCTGTTATCGATTAAATGGAGTACAATCCATACTCGTTTCTTATTCCATGTAGGATATAACACCGGAATCCTAGCCAAGGTATTCCATAATCATAAGTGTCATCGGAGTCCTAACCAAGGTGTTCCGTAATTGTTCTCGTTTAATGACGTTGATAGGGCGAGGTTGGATTAATGGCTCGTCAACACATTAATCGAACCTATCCGGTCTTCCCCAAATAACGTTGGGAGGGCTCATGTTACCCCCATCGTGCACAATGTCGCGGATGGAGCGACCATCCTAAGAGTCCTAACCAAGGCACTCCAATCAAATAATCATAGGCCCAAATTATTGTCATCGTGTCCGGGAATCCCTAGCTAAGGTTGCTTCCCATAGTGTTGATACCCGAGAATCCCTAGCCAAGGTTGCTTCTCATTTGGGCTCAACACTTTAAGTCATGTGTCATAGTGTCCGGGAATCCCTAGCCAAGGTTGCTTCCCATAATATTGATGCCCGAGAATCCCTAGCCAAGGTTGCTTCTCATTTTGGGGGCTCAATGATTTATTTTATGTATCGTAGACGTAGTCAAACATGTATAGGCGTAGCAATTTACAACATAACCAATGTGTATCTATCTTCCATTAAATTTGAAGTGGGGTAACATTTAGCAACATGATCAATATGCGATAACATTTTATGAAGTGTAACACACACCGTGAACCCATCTGTTAATCCTTATACAAGTCCAATTGCATGTATTCAAGCTCAATTTAACCAAAGGACAACTAATTAATCAAAAGCCTTAATTTATAAAATAGGGTCATGCATGAATTTGGGGCTTTTCGTACAATTGATCTTATCATGAAATTGACTAGTGTACAATGGGTAATAGACCATAGAAACTCTATTGAAACCACCAATTTCATAGTTAATCCACAAACCCTAGGTCTAAGCATGCTTTACAACCCATACATGAAATTTATCAAAGTTTTCTCTAATTATCATGTGTAGAGTGTAGAGTATAACTAGGAACATAATAAACTATAGAGAAATCCTACCTTAGTGAAGACTTACAAACCCTTGAATTTCAAACGTTGGAGGAATGGTGAAATAGTGGTGCCTCCCTAGTAGATCCGGAGCCGTAGAACACGATTTCTCCACGAGGTTTCTTGATTTGAGCTCGTTTGAGCCTTGGATTTCAAGCTCCAAGCTTGAGTATCAATGGAGGAAGAGAGAGATGGAGAGAATAGGGTTTTAGAGATAGAGAAGAAGGCTGAAATGGTTCAGTTCGGGCTCCCAAAGATATATATAGACCTTAAGATAAAAATACAAAAGTACCCTTAATGAGGTCTGACATACAACCTCTGCACCGGTGCACAGCGAAGCTGCACCGATGCAAACCACATCTGCACCGGTGCAAACCTTGGTTGCACCGATGCAATTGCTGTAAAAACTGAGCAAAAGGTTTACACAATGATCTGCACCGGTGCATGCCATGCATCTGCTTCAACACTGAACAGTAGCACCAAAAATCTCCCTCCACCGGTGCACAACCACTCTGCACCGGTGCAACTGCACCAAAACCCGAAAAAGAAAAGGTACAAGGGTCCCGAACCACCCCGAAACGTCCCTAATTCAAATCAAACAACGCATTAAGATTTTTAAGCATCCCGGGACCATATTCTCAAGACGGAAATAAATTCGATAAGGAATTTAATGTTTGAAAAATCAATCTAAGATACGATTTTAAATCCGGAATAATAATATAGAAATCCGAGTCGTTACATGAATGATATGCAAACTACTCATTCACATCATGCACACTTGCCTACAATGCTTCCTCTACATAACCTTGATATGCCGAGCGCATCTTTACTTCTAATTCATCGGTAAATTACTTGTATTGATCTTTGTGCAAGTAATAGGTCATATTATATGTGTTTTTGATAATTTATGTATAATTAAAAGTATAAATGTAGGTTTCCTCCTCAAAATCAAGAAAATCAATCTATTGTTGATGACATTGAGGATGCATCTGCAAGTACAAGGGTTCCTCTTCAGAATCATCACTATCTCGACATGATGGATGTAATATGTAGTAATTGTACAACCTTACATTGGATGGGTGAAAAATGGGGACATTCATCTTTAATACATCCCCCTTTTGGAATTTGTTGCTTACAAGAAAAGATCAAACTACCTTCACTACGTTGAAGCAAGATTGAGGCGCTATTGTAAGTACCGAAGTAGATTCAAGCCGCCCGTCGGGGCCACATCAGGTGCCACATTGGCACAGCAGCAGAGCGGGGAGTGCTCAGAGGGTCTGTCCGAAGGCCAGGTTCCACGATGCTCTCTTCGGCCACATGGTACTAGGGCTCCAGCTCCACACCCCTGTGGACACATCAATATCTTCGATCGACAAGGTGATACTCTAGGATGAGCACCACATCGGCACGACATGCATGCCCTGGATTTCGGGAAGATCCTCCTTAGGGATAGCATCACAGATTTCCTGCTCATGCAAGCGGCACATGCCAGCTGACATGTCAGCTTTCACTCCATTCGAGGTGGTCAGACGGTAGGATGTCTCACACATGTTAGTCACTTTAGGCAAGTGCACTGCCCCAGACAGCCCGACCATGACAACATGTGCACTAAAGCGTATACGAACCATGCGCTGATGCACTATATATATGTCATAGACCATAGAGAGGTACACATACGACTTCTGGGCCATTAATTTGTCCATTTACTTTCTCTCTCTAACTTTCCACCTGACTTTAGCATCAGAGGGTCCACCGATGGCATTGCCATTAGCCTAATGTGTTCTTCATGTGCAGCTAGGTTCGAAGTTCATTCTTGGGAGTTCAAGGAGATCATCCAAAGAAGACAAACCACCACTTTTGATATGTATTCAAAAATTTGAATTAGGGTTTACGGAATCATGAATCCATTTGTGTTGCCCCTCCCCCAAATAAAATATTTGCTAGGACTTTACATATATGCTCAAGAAAGAACGGGAGAGAGTGCGATAGAGAAAGCGATCCTTACTTGGTTCGTTTGTGTTCGGATTTAAGGATGATCCATGCCAATAATATTGAACCGTCGAGTTTTGAAAGATGTAAGGGTTAATGGATGTTGAGAAGTGGGTTTGGGTGAGAAGGGATTTCGGGGTAGGATTTCGCAAAGGTGGAGAGAGAGAGTGGGACGATTAGGGTTGTATGGGATAACATTTGAAAGTGGGAGAAAAGAAGTGCTCGTACTTTTAATTTTGTAAAGTTTTCCCCGATGTATCGGTAAATGCAACTTATGTCTACCGGTACGATGAATGAATTGTAGACCCTTGGCTGCACTGACTCTCATTATACCGGTACAACCCATTCCTTCCTACCGGTACATTTAGCAAATAATCTTTCTACCGGAATAGCAAATTATTCTACCAGTAGACAAGCAACTTCCTCACATTCTGGCCACACGAGTTTCTACCGACACACTCCATCCCTTCCTACCAGTACGCTTAGCATGTTACTCCCTTATCATTCTTCTAAACCTCATTTTTTCCACCCCACTCCCAAACATCTTCTGCAATGTTTTCAACAAAAACTCGACCCCAACATCCTCCGGTTTCCTATGGTTAACAAGAATGAATACGCTGACATGGCTAAAAGAAGGTACTAGGGAACTTGTGTGTGGTATAATCATACAAGAATCACCTTGTATCCTTTCCCCTATGTGCCTTAAAATTAATAAGATGCATGTTCATTATCATGAGTACACGGATAAGAATGAATGAATGCTACATGTTTTATGCATGGTTGGAGACTCAAAGAATATAAAATACGACTGATGAACCTTCATCTACTTGTTTAACCCAACAATCACCAACTATACCCAATACCATTCATATTTCATGTATATGCTTGAACAATAAAAATAATTCCTAATTTTCCAATTGTGCACGTTTGCTATGTCGTCTCCTCAGGCATTGAAACTTTAAACACAACGGCGAGGGAGATAAAAAATTCATGAATGCATGAATCCCCCCCTAAACTTGAATTAAGCTCCGTCCTCGGGGCATCAATATAGATAAAAAGGAAAAGTAAGAAATGTACCTCCGGGGTGGAATGTCAACCACCCAATACCTGAACCAAGTATGAGGATTTTGCGCTACATTGCTCTGTCAATGTTGAATCTACCAAATCGTCACGTGATTATACGGGTAATACTATTCTCCCGGTATTCTCACTCAAATAGTGTACTAGAGAAGGAAATCACCCAAGATTTGGGGTTAGATTGGTACTTGACAGATTATGTTCTCATTTGTTGAGAGACATTCCAATCGTTTTTCTCAATCATCCTTACTTTTTCGAGATAATCCTAGATAACACATTACTAAGGATAGAATAACGAGCAGTTATACCAGATCGTCAAGAGACTATTCAAGAACGATGAACACTAGAGCTATCTCAAAATTCATGGATTTACTTTCTTATATATTCTTTAAAGGCATGACGGGGTTAGACCAAAGGGTCATCCCTATAAATAGGATTACTCATCGCTTCCACACTTCCTTCAATGTCAAAATTTTCTAGAAACGGTTTTAAACGTTGGCGATTTACTTTACAAATATTGTCATTCCTAGGGTCATGAATCTCAATTAGTCTATGGGAAAACACTGTTTCAACTAAATAAGCACCGGTCCAACGAGATGTTCATTTTTCTAGAAAGAGATGGAGTTTTGAATTGTACAAAATCACTTTTGACCAACAACAAAATTTTCTGTTGAATGTTTCGCTCGTGAAAGGCTTTAACCTTGGTCTTGTAAATGCTAGTGTTATCATAGATGTCTTTCCAAATTTCCTCAAGTTCATTTAATTACAATTTCCTGAGAGCATCGATACCGTCCAATTCTATATTCAACATTTTTATAGCCTAGAATGCCTTATTCTCCATTTCTACTAGAAGGTGACATGTCTTACCATATACAAGCCGATAGGGTGAGGCACCCAAAACGGTCTTGTATGCGGTACGGTAAGCCCACAAAGCATCAACTAATCTTAAGGACCAATCTTTGCGATTATGTTTCATCGCCTTTTCAATAATGTATTTAATCTCTCTGTTAGCGAGTTCGGCTTGGCCGTTGGTATGTGGATGGTATGTCGTGGAGACCTTGTACGTGATAACATAGATTTTCACCAAGGCCTCGAAAGGTCGATTTTAAAAATGTGTTCTTTAATCCGGAATAATGGCTCTAGGCATACCAAACCGAGACATAATATTAGCTTTTCAAAACTCAAGCACAACCTTGTTATGATTGGTTTTAGTAGGAAATAATTACACCCACTTGGAAACATAGTCCACTGCCAACAGGATATACACGTAACCATGTGACAACATAAATGGGTCCATGAAATTAATACCCCAACAATCAAAGACTTCAACAATTATGATGTTAGAAAGGCACATTTCATGTTTATATGTTATGGAACCCAATTGTTGGCACCGGTCACAGGTTTTACAAAAATCGGAATGTATCTTGAAAAAGACTTGGCCAATAAAATCCACATTGTAAAATCTTGGCGGTAGTTTTTTATAGCAAAAATGGTTTCTACATGCCTCGATGTGACAAAAGTAATGACTCTCCTTTGCTCAGCATCGGGGACACAATGTCGAATGATTTGGTCTGGAGAATATTTATAAAGGTACAGATCGTCAAAAATGAAATGCTTTACCTCATTCAAAAATTGTCATCTATCGTTGATGCTCCATTGAGTTGGAAGTTGCCCCGTAGCCAAATAATGGACTATGTCTACATACCACGGACAATATGATACTCCAAAGAGGTGCTCGTTCGAAAATGTGCCAATGATGGGGAGGTGAGTGCTTCTATCCTCAAATTGTAACCTGGATAAATGATCTGCCATGATATTTTCAATCCCCTTCTTGTCCTTGATTGTCACGTTAAATTCTTGCAACAACAAAATCCACTGAATAAGCCTTGCCTTTGCATCTTGCTTTGTTAGGCGACATGATTTGTGAACACTACAATCGGTGACCCAACCAAATAAACCTGAACTTGTCCAAAACAAAGACCACTGCAAGAAATTCCTTTTCTGTGGTGGAATAGTTCATTTGGGCGTCATTCAAGGTTTTTCTTGCATAGTAGATGACATATGGATCCTTGTCTCTTTGTTGCCCAAAAACTTCCCCCACTGCATAGTTACTAATGTCATACATCAAATCAAATGGAAGGTTCCAGTCAGGAGGTTTCACAATAGGTGGAGTAGTGAGACTCGTCTTTAGCATGTTGAAAGCCTCTTCACAAGCAGAAGTCCACTAAAATGGAGCATCTTTAGCAAGGAGATTGCACAAGGGCCGAGAAATATCACTAAAATCTCTAATGAATTGTCGGTAAAAACCGACATGCCCAAGGAATGATTGAATGTCTTTAACACACGTCGAAGTAGGAAGATTCTTGATTAGATCAACTTTTGCCTTATCAACTTGAATTCCATCTGACGATACAATATGGCCCAAGACTATCCCTTGTGTCACCATGAAATGCCACTTCTCCCAATTGAGTACCAAATTCTTGTCTTCATATCTCTCCAACACCTTTCTCATATTTAGCAAGCAAGTGTCAAAAGAATTCCCATACACAGAAAAATCATCCACGAAGACTTCCAAAATACGCTCCACCATATCACTGAAAATATCCATTATGCATCGTAAAAATATACATGGGCATTATACAAACCGAAGGGCATGCGCTGATAGGCAAAAGTTCCATTCGGGCAAGTGAATGTCGTTTTTTCTTGATCCTCCATTGCCACTTCAATTTGGTTATAACTCGAGTATCCATTAAGAAAACAATAAAATGAATGACCGGGAATGTAACGACCCGTATTTTCTAAATACATTTCTAGAATTTAATTCGCCATTCTAATTGATTAATGGATTTAGCATGGATTCCTTGGAATGGATTGATGATTATAATTAGGCATTGAACTCCTTCTCGGTTCATCCATATGGTTCGTATTTGACCCGGAGTGTTTCGGGAAAGTTCCGGGAGAGTTTGGCTTAGAAATATCATCACAGGAGGAGTTTGCATCAGTGTAGATTGAGTTTGCACCGGTGCAGGGGATTTTTAGGAGTTGCATCGGTGCAGAGAGGAGTTGTACCAGTGCACAAACCTACTGCTTTTTCCGGACTAAGTTTGCATCGGTGTATAGGTGGTTTGCACCGGTGCATGGGAATTTGCATCGGTGCAGTGGAAGCTTGCACCGGTGCAAAAGTCTTATGTTGGTTATATGTGCATGTTTGCACCGGTGCAGAGAGGAGTTGCACCGGTGCACAGGGCCCAGAATTGGCTCATTAAGGGCAGTTTGGTCATTTCGCGTAGGGGGGTATATATATGAGGGCTTGCACGATTTGGCTCATCTTCCCCTTCATTTTGCCCTAGCTCTTTCTCTCTCTACCTCCATGGGAGTTCTCTCTCACTTCTCTCTAGAAAATCTCACCCTTCCCAAGCTCCAATGGAGTTAAGCCTTTGGAAAAGGTTGTTCCCCTCGTCGAGCTCTCTCCATTGATGTGCATAGCTCGCATCATTGTCAAGACACCCTCACCTAGAGTTTTCTCCATGCTTTGGATTAAAGGTAAATTTGCTCCTATCTTGTGTTTATGTGGTTGTGTTAGGCCACTAATTTGATTTACAAGATTAAAATCAAAGGTTTTCTATAAAACCCATGTTTTAGAAATCATGAAGAAATCATGTTTAATTAAATGAAATTGGAATCATCCTTGCATTGGAATTGGTAGTTCTTGGTGATTGTGAGGATGTATGATAGTGAATTTGATGTCTAGGACTTGTATTCAAATTGTTGAAGTTAGATGGAAATTGGGGGTTTTGTCTTAGGAGTTTAAATTAGTGGAATTGAGCGGTGATCTTGAGCCAGCTAGGTGTTCGATACAATGCCCGAGGGGCTTACGTGTTAGGTTCATGGTTTCGTAAGATGACAAAATCTTACTTAGGCCCTTGTGTGTGGCTTTTAACTATTTGGTGGCAAATTGGGTGATTGATTAGGTGTCCTTGGTGACTAGTGCACTTGTGCACTCTAGGTGTTTGTTGAAATACCGTAGTGAAGAGGATTGGGTATCGATATGTGAACTCGTCACACTTGGATTGGGAATGTGTCCCTACGATGTAGTACCCTTGGATTAGGTTGGTCGGATGACTAGACTTGTGGTTCATGTGTTGATGTGTGAATTCGTCACACTTAGGTGGGAACTTGTCACGTCCCGGATTTTCAAACCATTTTTTTTTAAATATAAAAAAATGACAACATTGACTATTAACTTCAAACCATCTACCCATTCAAATATGCGGAAAATAAAGAAAGGGGAAAGGGGAATGCCATACACATGCACACCACCACACATTATGTTTAAGTTTACATTCCAACTGAAAATAAATCATTACAGCCCCGGGAACATGAATTAAAAAAATAAAAAAGAAAGAAAATCGACTGAAGATACCCAGCAAGAAGACACCCGAACTCCTAGCTCCAAGTCACACGGCTGGGTCGGTACCTAAAAATAGAGGATTAGGCAAAAAAACATAGTAGAGAAAGCATATACCAAATATATCCCAAGTTGGGACAAAATATGCGAGTGCGAGATAAAACATGAATGCATGCGATGAGGACCGTTTCATAGTTCAAACCGTTTCCCAAGTTCCATCCAAAATTTCATTTCAAATTCATTTCCAAAGACAATGAATTTCTTTCAAAAGCTCACTTGACGAAATCAAGGAGAAACATTTCTTCAAAATACTTCATCTCAACCCTAACGAAATTAAGGGAGGCATAACCACATTATTTAGATTTTCATTGAGTTTAGGCTTATTCCGCGCTAGTCGCCTGCCATCCACTAACCGAGTGTTACTCAGCATTATCCTACCTTAGGAAGGGCTCTAGTGGGCCCCCATTAAGCAATGTAGTGAGTGTAATCCACTCAGGGAACGAAATTCCCGTATGATAATATAGTCAACTCAATCTATCTTCATGTTGATGGTCAATTTAAAATGTTGTTGTATTTCCGGGAATAGGGCATTCACACCTCCTAATCAACCCAAGTGACCAACATGAATTTTCAAAATTTACATTTCAATTCCACCAATCAAAACTTTATAAGGTCATAGGACCATTTTCCATCAATCCAATTCAAGGTCCAACTATTTAATTTGAAGAATCCCAAGTGACCCGGACAAGGGTTTTATAAAAATTAGGGGGTTTGCAATTTGACCGAGGGATTTTAAAATCAACATGGTGGGGAGTCAATTGAGACGCTTAGGAGCCTAAGCCCTCACTCAATTTCAACCTTTGACCAAGACTTGGAATTAGGGTTTTACCCAATTTGGGGGTTTTCAAAAATCATTAAGGGATCTTGAAATTGATAACATAGGGAGTCAATTAAGACCCATATCAACTTATTCACTCAACCAATTTGGGAGTAATTTGTCCCGTAATATAAAATACAAAATGTCCTCATCCAATCTTAACACCAAGAGGGAGAGAAGAACAAACCAACTAAGAAGACAAAGGAGATAAGAGAACTCTACCTTGAATGGAGAACAAAACACACTTACGAAAACCCTAG
>NMUG010007364.1:0-12109 GCA_002855965.1 Monotropa hypopitys
AATAGTTCGGCGGGATTAAGGAGCTATCAATACAAGTTATTAAATGCTACCTAACCCTCGGAATTACTATATAAGCAGCACATTACCCCAGCATTCAAGTCCCACCAAACTCATCCTCCTTACATCCAAAGCTTCTAGTGTGAGAGAAAGTCATCCTCTGGATAGTCTGTCATTCGGCAGGCCTTCACCAAACTCTAGAACACTTGTCTGATCACCCTTGAACTCCTCATCAACTCCTCTAAACTCCCCGGACCAACTTGTATCTAGTCCAAGAGATCTCCACTGCCCGGACCAGCATCCCACGGACAGTAAACAGCTCGGCCAACCCATTTGGGAGACCAAAAGTTCAACTCAGGTAACATATAGTCCTTCAGTTGTAATTTTTATCGAAGTCTTGACCTTATTTCTGCTTGGCAAGTCCAATCAAAGGACTTGGTCGCACTAAATCCAGCTCAGCAACCCTCCCTTGGCTCTGCCGAAGCCCCCCGGTATTGGTACTTCAGTTCGGCAGACATGCCTAGTGCTCAACATTTAGCCAAACAGTCCGGACTACCCTTTGGACTCTCTGGTTGAACTCATTTCGGCTCGGCATATATGTTCGGACCACCACAGAACATAACTGACACTTTTTAAAGCATTGTCGACCTCCCACTTGTTGGAGCACTTGTGCTTGGCAGAAGCGACTGTCCGTCCAGTTGTCCGGACAATTAATCCTAAGGCCTTGTAATCACTCTATTAATCTTTGTGACTAATTTAAATCACCAAAGCACTGTTTCCCGCACTGCCAAGTTCATCAGTAATCCCTCATTGGCTATACGATAGAAAGACCAGTCCGTCCTTTGAAAGCTCTGGCCATTTGTGCTCGACTGAGCTTCAGACTGAGTATGAAAACACTCGAGAACCTTTATGCAATCAATTCAACCCATTTTGACTGATCAAAAGACCGAACCGCTTATGTCCCGCACTGTCGGTAATGCCATTTGTTCCTTCGACAGCTCGGCTCAAAATGAGGCTGACAGTCTCTTCTCGGCTACTCGGTAAAGCTCTGGGGAAATACCTCCAGTAACTCCCTTTATTGCTTTGGCAGCTCGGCAATAGGACCCTCCAGCCCAGAAGCCCTCAGTTCAATAATAAAGATTAGCCAGTCTGTACCCGACCAGTTCACCCTCCGACTAGTTCGGCCAATGATCATTGAGATCATTCTGGATGACCAAAATGCCCTCCGGACCAATTTAAGGCAATAAAATCTATTCCCGACCTAAAAGCAGTCGTTTAGAAGCAGTCTGGTCCGGCAGCTCAGCTCGGCAAACACCTTAGCAGCTCGGTAAAAACTTAGAAATGGTTCATTATGTTATGTTGGCAGATTTGAGGTGATTAGAGGAAAATTCAGAAGGAAATCATACCAAGAAAAGGTGAATCTCTATATGCCCTTGTTACTCGTACAATTTTAAAGCATGCTAACATTTACAAATGTATGATTTATGCTATTGAGTACTCCACTGTATTATATTCATCTCTTTGAAAGAAAAAATAACATGCACTCTTTTATTTACCATGGATTGACAAAACAGAAAGATGTTTTATGATTGAACGACATGAATGGTGATACGGCGGCTCGCCGCTGGGGGCGGGGTCGGAAACCGACGAGGTAGGGGTAATAAGGGTGGGATCATGACCAGATGATCAAAGGGTGATATCACACCATCTCTCTGTATTTGGGGTCACTCCCTAAACTACTGGGACCGTGAAGAGTAACATGATAAGATCATGTCGGGAAATCCGAAAAGGAAAATAGATACATGAAAACAAAAAGTAAGCTATGCACCGAAGGACATTTCGCGAAGGCCATAGGCTTGACTTATCAATCATATACAGTTACAGACATTGGGCTAATGAGCCACTCACTTACTATGTTGAAAAAGGGAAGACAAGAGATTTTGATAACTTATATTGTCCATCAGTGGAAACTAGTAACCTTGGCATGTCTTGATTTACTCTAGCTTTATGCTTATGCATTTTATAAAACTCTTTTCAGGTACCGAGGAGGATTAGCTTGGAGGATTAATCATTTTGCACCTTTTGATGTACTTTCTCATTTCATTGTAAAGGCCGATTATGAGTCTCCTCTGTTGTATCAACAAGAAGTAATTATGGGTAACAAATCTTATATGCACACTCGGTTTATGTTCAACGCTTCCACATCTTTTATATTATTGTGATGGAATCCCTTAACTCGTTATTAGTAGGCCTTTGTGAGTTTGCTCGTTGGCCGGTCATGACCCGTTTAGGGTTGGATCGTGACAATAATGGTATCAGAGCTTGAGTTAATGGATTCTGAACAAAAACCAGACTTAGGAATAAGGCACACACTAGATACACTTAGGAAAGGAAAGTATCAACTTATCTTGGAGGTGTATGCTTATATTTGTATATCTTGTAGCCATGTCTAGCAGCGTTTCCAATACCAGCAGTGAGGATGGATATTCTAATAATAGTTCTATCGAGATCGTGCCTCCGGGAGACGAAGTCATAGAAGGGCACCTTCAAACCATTGCGACCGACATAGCTATCGACACCATAGTTCAGCTTGCACTGCAAGGACTAGACCTAGTAGGGCTTCAACTACATGCAAGGATCGACTATCGACTATCGACTAAGGATAGGGGAGCAAGCATGCAAGATAGCAAGAAGACCAAATTGCCAGTGGACTTTCAAGGAAATTCGAAATATAATGACATAGATGACGTAGATCTCGGTTGGGACCTGCAGCCAGGAGATGGACTTGACGATGACCCACTCAACTTTGATGAAGACTTCGATATAGATGACAAGCTAGATTTAGACGTAGTTCGCCAGGAATAGATTTATCCTCACTATGAGTGGCCTAGCGACTCAAATAGCGAGTAGTATCTTAGTGCCCTATTAGTATCCAATATATTTTGTCGTGTGTACCCCGGGCACTCTTAAAGTTTCGGCTTATCTACTTATGGTAACTCTAGCCATTATGAATTATTCAGCTCTTTTTCCGGACTTCTAACTATGAGATCTTTCGTAAGCAGAATGGTTAACACGAGAGCGAATGGGCAAGGAAATGGCCAAGATCGTGACGAGATCGGCGAACTTTGACAAATGGTAAGAATTTTGGTTGGCACAGTTCAAGCCCAACAAGAAGCCATCAACCAGATTTAGAATCAAGAACCGATGGTCGAACCACCACCAGCCATCCACGAAGAGGAAGTCATTCATCCCGCCCAACCAATGGCAAACGTAACAGCAGTCAATGAATTCTTAAAGTTGAAGCCCCCAATGTTTAAAGGAGGCATGGATCCCGTCCGATCCAGTGAATGGATTCCAGAATTGGATAAGAACTTCCGACTTCTTCAGTGTTCGGATCGCCAAAGGGTTGAAATCCGATCTTACTTACTAGCGGGTGAAGCCAATCGATGGTGGAATCTAAAAAGCACCTCAGAATCGGAGATGAGTTGGAGAAGATTCCTAGAGGTTTTCAAAGAGAAGTTTATGCCTCGCGTGATGATGAACACAAAGCGTATGGAGTTCGAGAACCTAAAGCAAAGAGGAGCTACAACGGTGGTAGAATATGAAGCGGTATTCACCAACCTTGCGGAGTATGCCCCATACCTCATAACCACCGATGAGATAAAAGCCCAACGTTTTGAAGATGGGCTAAGGCCTAAAATCCGGAGAGTTATTCGTCCCCTCCAACTACCATCTTATACTGATGTGCTGGATAGAGCAATTCTATTGGAACAAGACGCAGACGAGACCCGACATTACCAAGAAAGAATGAGACAAAGTAAAAATCAAGGAGGAGACAACCACCCCAAGAAGACAAACTTTGGAGGAAATCAAGGAAGAAGGAATGATGAACGAAAACCAATACCCATATGCCCAACTTGCGAAAAAATGCACTCCGGAGAATGTCGCTCTTGTTTTGGCTGCGGTCAGAGTGGGCACTTCAAGCTAGAATGCCCGAAGCTAACTCGAGCAAACAATTGTACGTAACGTTTAGCAAATGCGAATTCTGGATGAAGAGTGTCCATTTCCTTGGGCACATTATCGACAAGCACAACATCTCAGTAGACCCACAGAAGATAGAAGCAATCTCAACTTGGACCACACCAACATCAGTAACAAAAGTTTGGAGCTTCCTAGGACTTGCCAGTTATTATCGCCGATTCATCCAAAACTTCTCAAAGATCACCGTACCCATGACGCAACTTACACGCAAGGGAGAACCATTCACATGGACAGAAGAAACAGAAGGATGCTTTCGAGAATTGAAGAAAAGGCTTACAACTGCACCTGTGCTGACGTTACCCAACGGAGAAGAAGGATTTTCCATTTACAACGATGCTTCACACAAAGGATTAGAATGCATCCTCATGCAGCTCGGAAAGCTAATCGCTTATGTCTTACGACAACTAAAGTCTCATAAGAAGAATTACCCGACACATGACTTAGAGCTTGCAAAAGTAATCTTCGCACTCAAGATATGGCGCCACTACCTTTACGGAGTTACTTGGCTCCCTGCTCGGATGGGTTTCTCTCTGTCCTTTCTTAGGGACGAATCTCCTCAGTCGCCCTTTCTTGATTAATTCTATTTGGTTTTTTAGGTCGAAGCAATCAATTGTGTTGTGCCTGTGATCTCGATGAAAATAGCAGTACTTATCTCTTGATCGCCTACTCGGATCAGTCTTTAGCTTCCCCGGTCATTTTAGGTAGGGGTCAGAGTGTAAGTCTTCTAGGATCTGCTCGACAGTCACTACCAGCGGTGTGAAGTGTAGATATCTGGAGCCCGATCCCTCGTGCTTTCTCATAGGGCTCTGGCGGTTCTCTTTCATCGGCCTTTGATCTCGGCTTCTGTCATCAGATCTTCCCCTTTTCTTCTTTTCTGAAGTATGAGTATTACTTTGCTGGGGGGTGTTGCTGACCTCTTGAATGGTTCTGTCCCTCCTGGCACTGAGGGTTTCTTTTGCGTTCATATGCTTCTGAGCCCTGAGCATGAGCTCGACCATAGTCTGGGGGGTCTTGTGTGAAGTTGAACAAGAACTGACACGATCATAACCTGGCGATATAGGCGTTGATTGATACTTTGTCGTCCACACTCTCGACCTGCATCATCTCCTTGGTGAAATGAGTAGTGAATTTTCTGATGGATTCTCCCCTGCTTTGCTGGATCGTCAATAAGTGGGTCGACAGCTTACAATATCGTTGGCCCACAATGAAGTAGCTGATGGAATGTTTTCTAAGTTCCTTGAAATTGCTGATGGTGTTAGGCTTTAGCTTGTTGAACCACATCCTGGTGTTTCCCTTCAAAGTAATAGGAAAACACATATTCTCATCCGGCACTGCTTGTATCATCATCAAGTTTTTGTAGTTCTCCAAATGTTCAAGGAGATCCTTGGGCCCGTTGAATGTCTCCAAAGAAGGCATCTGAAATTTTTGCGGCAAGGGCATCCGCATGACCTATTGTGTGAATGGGGAATCCGTGTTCTGGATCAACTCCTCTACTGTGGCTGTGGCTCTAACTCTCATCTGATCTTGCAGCTTGTATATTTGTGCTTGCATGGCCGCGATAGCATCCTGCTCCCCCTCTGTCCTATCGGGGCATTGGTCAGTCCCTTCGTGGTGGCTCGCTCCATGACTTTCCACAACGTTACTCCTTAGGTGTTCCTCCGTGTGCATCGGTAGGGGAGGATTCTGGACTGGTTCCGCCTCCAACCTTTCCCTCATTTGCCGGTTCTAACACCGCTCATCCTCCAGGGCCCTAGCCATTGCTTCCATCCGCTCCGGCATCTAATTAAACATATCCATTGTTACCTATGGTGGGTCTCGAGAGGTTTGTCCTTCGATTGCCATGGTTTTGCTATTGTTGTTGCGAGTCTGAACCATCCAACAGGAAACTTTTCATCGGATTTAAGAAAGTGTTCCCACAGATGGAACCAACTGATGAATCGTTTCCTTGAACATCTTTCCTCGCCTATGAATAGCTCGTTTGACGTATTCTTCTAATCGCTCCGCCTTGATCTGCAAAACAACGATTCAAGGAACACAAGATGGAGGGTTGTGCCCCTAAACCGCCATTGACGATCAAGTAAGTATATTGATCAAATAGGAGAACGAAGTAGTCAAGTATTGGGTAAGTCACATACCTCGACTGTAGGACATCACTGTACTTTTAAACCGTCATCTACTCTTCCCGTAACCCTAGATCATACGGGTCAAGATTTGCGGGAGCGTATCTCTCCTTCCATAACTGTTCACTCCTATGGAAGCTACCCAAACCGTGTAGATTCATTCTGCCATTAAAGGTTGGAATCACAAGAATGCGTATATCCTTCTTTGACCGCATCTGTAGCCTCGGCCTTTGCAACGGCATTCGATCAGCCATGAAGTAGTGGTCGCGCCATCCCTGGACTTGCATGGTCAAGCTCATAACCAAGCTGACCTGACTATCGCCGAGTTGTCATCCGGGGTCAGGTCTGAGTCAACCTGGTACAATATTTCCATCATCAGAGGTGTTTTGAATTCTGTGGTTGCTTTTGTTTTTTGTATGTAGTTGTTGCATTTCATCTATACTTCAATGTTTCATTTAGAGCCCAATCAATCTGTGGTTAATCTTTCCTTCTTCCTTTGACTGACAGTATAGCTAAACTGTTTCCGATCTGCTTAAAAACTTTGATTTATTTAGCAATGTGTTAATAGAGCATGATGCTCGTGTCTAGCTAGCAAGATGTTGATTTTTTATTATATTTGTATGGTTATATCTTGTGGTTTACGTTGAATGCTGAGGCTATTTTCATTTGATTTTGTTGGAATCTGATAGGAGTGATGATTCAACTTTGGTTAATAGGATTGCACCCAACTATGTAATAGTTGTGGTTAATTGTACCTTGGTTAATGATTCATAGAAGTTAGTTAGGAATTGGTTGACTGAAGTCTTTTTGGGTGTTAGTTAGATTGGGCGGGAAATTACATTGTTAAATAGGAAGAGAAAGGTGGAATAGGGGTGAAAGTGTTGTAATATCTTTCCTCTAAATTCTGTCTCCCTCCCTAACTCTCATATGTAACTCTTTTCTCTCTTTCTCCTATCACCAGTAACCATTTTCCATCAATAAAACAACTTGTGTTCAATTCTTGAACACATTTTTTTGTATAAACTCTATCGGTGGTATCAGAGCCACCGTTCCTCGGAATTTGGGGTAAACCAATGGCGGAAAGTACACAATATCAGGAAATTAAGGAAATCAAGGAGATGTTGATCTTGATCTCAAAAGCAATTGAACCCATGGCCACGTTGATCTCTGAAATGATTGAAGCAAACCGGGAATTTAGGGCCAATCTCGATTTTCTAGAATTGGCAATCAAAGAAATGGATTCTGAAGAAGTAGGGATTGAAAATGAAGACCTGGAGGAGGTAAAGACTGAAGAATTCACTTACCTATCTGTGAATTGTTTCAGCAGATGTAATCTTTTTGATTCTATCAATAAACATCAACAAAGGCCATTGCTTCCGATCTATTCTCCTTCGATTGCTTTTACGGATGCAGTTCTTGAGTCATTTATTTTTAAAGCCATTCTTTCCAAGGCCATTAGGCTGAATCTTGTGACAACTCGTAATGGTGAAGCAACAGTGGTTTATCAAGCAGGCGGACAAAAAATTCATGGAATGGATTCTTTCATGTACATTAATGGAGTTTACAAGTCATGGGATCCAGGGGCATTCTTTCTGGTGTAATTACTATTTGTGATGGACTGGTTGGTTTGACATGCCAATTGTTTGATCTAATGCCAGTGGAGATGAAGAATCTAATTTCTTGGAATTCTATGATTAATGGGTATGCACAGGCAATCAATTATCTTGAATTCTCAGATAAAGAAACATGTCTTCAACAACCAGAGTCTAAGAATGAAGATATTGGAGATGAATTGCAGTTGGCATTTTTGAAGTCTCTAAAGGTATTGCCAGTAGAGTTAACTTGGCTGCCTCTTCTTGAGAAGCTATACCTGGATAACAACAAGCTTTCAATCTTGTCATTTGAGCTTGGCGATCTAAAAAACATAAATGTTCTGAGTGTTGAGTATAATATGTTGGTTTCTGTACCTGTTGAATTGAGATAGTGCGTTGGACTGGTGGAATTATCATTGGAGCACAACAAGCTGGTCCGGTCTCTTCTTGATTTCAAGTCTATGTCTGAGTTCTGAGTTCTTAGACTATTTGGTAATCCCATTGAATTCCTTCCAGGAATTCTGCCATTACATAGACTCCTCCACCTGTCTCTTGCGAACATCAGAATCATAGCTAATGAAAATCTGAGATCACTGAATGTGCTGATAGAGGTGGAGAACAGTTCTTACTTTGGTGCATCTCGACACAAACGAAGTGTGTTCTTCTCATTTATCTTTCATTTTTTCTCTTGTCACCACCCATTGCTAGCATCTGCCCTTGCAAAGATAATCCAAGATGAAGGAAACCATTTTATTGTTGGCAAAGATGAGAACGCTATTCGGCAGCTCCTAAGTATGATAAGTAGTGATAATCACCATGTGGTTGAACAAGCATGTTCTGCTCTTACCTCTCTTGCCACAGATGTTTCTATGGCAATGCAGTTGATGAAGTCTGACATCATGCAACCCATTAGAATAGTATTCAAAATCTGTTGGCTCTGAAGAACTCATTGCTATGGTACAAGTTGTTGACAGCTTAGCTTTTTCATCTAACAATGTGGCTCAGAAGATGTTGACCAATGATCTAGTGAAATCATTGGAATTTTTATGTGCCCATAAAAACACCGAGGTTCATGGACTCTTGTTACTTCTAAAAGTTTGCAAGAACTTTCACATTTGAGAGTTCCATCTGAGCTATGTGTCAATAAAGCTGCTGCTCGTGCTTTGGCAATTCTTGGGTAGAATGAGAATCTGCGGCGTGCCATTAGAGTGAGACTTGTTGCCAGGTAAGGCCTGCGCATTCTTTCTATGGATGAGAGTGGTATGAAAGATCTAGCAACTGTACAGATTTTAAAAGAAATCGAGAGAGGAACAAGGAAACAGATACATGAGTTTTTTGACCTCGTATGTGGCATGTCAACGGGTGGTATGGTTGCTGTTGCTCTTGCAATCAAACTAATGTCGCTGAAAAAATGTGAAGAAATCTACAAATATCTTGGAAAACTTGTATTTGCTTTATTTTTGGCCTTGAGGACAAGGCCCTTTTAAGGGGTGTGGAATGATAGGAGTGAAAATTCAACTGTGGTTAATAGGATTGCACCCAACTATGTAATAGTTGTGGTTAATTGTACCTTGGTTAATGAGTCATAGAAGTTAGTTAGAAATTGGTTGACTGAAGTCTTTTTGGGTGTTAGTTAGATTGGGCGGGAAATTCTATTGTTAAATAGGAAGAGAAAGGTGTAATAGGGGCGAAAAAATGTTGTAATATCTTTCCTCTAAATTCTGTCTCCCTCCCTAACTCTCATCTGTATCTCTTTTCTCTCTTTCTCCTATCATCAATAACCATTTTCCATCAATAAAACAACTTGTGTTCAATTCTTGAAGACATTTTTTGTATAAACTCTATCGGAATCTTGGTAATCCACATATGAATTTCGCATGTTAAAAGAAAGGAAAACTAAAAAGTAAACTTAGCTTCTCTGTCAATATATGTATATATAATACTGTTTTCTTTCCTTGGACCCAGTACGAACACTCATACTGGGATGAAACCCATGATGCCATAACCTACGACCCTTTTTATTCAACTTCAAATTCAACGCAATCTCTTGTACTGTGGATTTTGAGATGGTGCTCGTTACGGTAGTATTCCTTCATCAATTCTTATTAGTGATCAAAGCACTGTGATGAAAAAAATGTTCTCTTTTATGTTCAAGTCAATCTTCGATATGGGAAATCCTAATACTCTCTTATGGGTGGAGAAAAGACTGATTTTCTTATCTGTGAAGTTCTTTCCTTCTGTTCAGGAAAAAAGGAGAACGAAACGAGCATCCAACACATTTCAGAACAAAAAAACTTGCACACACAGGAAGACTTGATGCAGTGGAGGAGCCATTAATTATTGGAAGTTAGGTGGACTGTAGAGAATGGCTAGCGAACAAAATGAAGAGAACAAGGCAAAGGTTTATTTCTTAATTTTTTCCTATGAGTTTTGCTTTCATTCATAAATTCCACAATGAAAGATGAAAATGGAGAACCTCAAGAAAGGCTAATTTAGCAATTTTTGGTGAGGGGTTCAGTGACCAGTTTAGCACTGACCCAAACATCAGCACGAGAGCATTTCATGATAAACTAGAAAATTTACAATGAAAACCTATAACACATTATCAGGGTTAACTACACAACAAAAGAAAATGACTAACATATGGAAGTCACAGCTCTGTTTTTTCAATCAATGGAACTTGCAAACTCTTTCCAAAGCATCAAAAACAGTCTGCAAAGATACCTCTTCGACAACCACAACTTTGTCTCTCGATTTAGAACCAGATCCTATCGAAACCTGCCTTCGTTTCAACCCAATAACCTGTTTATCAAGGAAAATGAAAATCTTGAAACCAATATGTGGAAACTTGCTATGCCGTATAAAGCAAAATCATGGAATGAACAACATAGGGAGGAGATAATCAAATAGACATTACCAAATGGAGGTTCCTTCATATTTTCATGACAAAAATGATATGGCCACTTAAGGCTTTAAGCTATGAACTTGGGTAATAACAAACACCAACACTTGCAAACCTGAAGATTCCACACCACATATTGACAATGCGGATGAATAAACTTTTGAAAAAAAATTGAGATTCCATAATATAATGTGGTTTTAACCTCGAGAGGTTAGCCTAGTAGCAACCCTCGTTACCAAAAAGATCATATGTTTGAATCGACCCCACGTACCCTCAGACGTTTGTATTTATTTATGCATATCAACAGATCACATTCAAAGTTCTAACAGCCCATTGTCCGCTTCCAGTTAGTAGAAAATTTAGGGCTCGATTGGGTTAATGAATGTGAAAGAGATGCAAAATTGAAGTGTATTAATTTAGGAAAAAAATATGGAACATTCTATGATTTTACACCAATGACATTAGTAATCGATCTCATCATCCTGTTGAAATCTGACAATCAGAAAAGCTAGCTGTTGAAATAAACTGTTTGAGAAGAAGAATCTTCAAACTTGAGTACTTTGCAGAAAATCAGTCAAAAGCTGACAAAGCTTTATCTTGAGCAAGAGACTGGAAATTATTGAAGCTGTGCAATTACCTCAAAATGACGGGAAAAACTCTACAGAGTTTGGATCTAAAGAATTAATCTTGTAATGTAAAATGTTGATGAGGAATGGCTTTGACTTGTCGGGCTTGTTACTCTTCAGTCTTCAGTGAAAGCGTGAAAGCACATGAATTCGTGCGGAGAGACTTGTGGTCAAAGGTTTGGATTACCTTTGCAAAACTGTCCTTTTTTGGGGATGGGATCATTAGCACAAAAATAACCATTTGAGTGCTTATACTGTAAATTCAAAAAAAACTGGTCTATGGATTGTTGACTCAGGTGCATCCGACCATATGACGGAATATGCTACACTCTTCCATGATTATAATCCATGCAGAGAGAATCATACAGTAAGAATTGCAGATGGATCACTATCTAAAGTGGCTAGAACAGGTTCTATCATTATTTCAAAGGACCTAATCCTAAACTCAGTACTTCATGTCCCTATTTTGGATTGTAATCTTTTGTCTGTTAGCAAGATTACTCAAGATCATAATTGTGTTGTTAAATTCTTTTCGAATTTGTGTGAATTTCAGGATTTGGATTCGGGGAAGATGATTGGCAATGCTAAGGTGTGCTCGGGCCTATTTTTTCTCAAAGTTGATGAATTCCCTAGAAGACAAACTCACAATGCATTATGTTTTAAGACAAAAGTTTAGTCCAATGTATGTCTTGATTCTCTTGGTAATTCCAATAAGGATAGTGAAGTCATGTTATGGCACTATCGTCTGGGTCATCCTAATTTTATCTATCTCCAAAAATTGTTTCCAGAATTATTCTTGAATAAAAATCTGAAACTCTTTCAATGTGAGGT